>LPNX010866624.1:107889-130784 GCA_001517045.1 Pseudotsuga menziesii
ACATGCCTATAGGTAATGGTTCCAAATGATCTTTCTAACAAACATACCCTCCGGGAGAGGCGGAGGAGCATCAGGTTCCTAATGGTGTAGACATGGTTTAAATGACAAACCACGAGCTGAGAGTCCATAAAAACTAATAGATCATGGACATCCTGGGAGGCAGCTTCAATCAGAAGACCGATGACTGCTTCCTACTCGGCAATGTTATTAATAGCGGGACCTAAGCAAACTGCTCTTGAATTGACCAAATCTTCAGCTGGGGAATAGATAACCCAAGTAGCTAAGGCTAGATTCAAGGTGTGGTGGCAAGCACCATCGGTGAAGCCATAGAAAGCCATTTGCATGACCAAAACATGGTATAAATAGATGCAAACACTAAAACTCAAAACCGTCTTGAAAATACTGAAAGCACACTGAAAGTCAATCAATATACATATATACAAGATACCATCCAAGAAAACCTAGGCATAGTACCTTTTCAGTTACAACCCATTGCCAGGTTTCCCAAAAGGGATTCCATCATAATCAACTAACTCATAGGCTCCTTTCCCTAACACCTTGGAAATAATGAAAGGTCCATACCACATGGACTCAAACTTACCCTTCCCTAGCTTGTCATATCTCTGGTCATAAGTCAAAACTAGGTCACACTCGTTGAAAACACGAGGCTAGACGGATTTATCGTACTACGCCTTGTCGCATTTCTTATGTGCCTCATTAGCCAAGGAAACATCTCTACGAGTCTCATCAAGGTTATTTTAGTACAAAAATATTTCTTCCTCTGCGGAAGTGTCTGGGAGAAGTTCGACGGTAAGTTGTAAAGATGGAATCTGACATTTGATCGGCAAGACCACTTCAAGTCCATAGACAAGCTGGAATGGCATGAAACCAGTAGCTATTTTCATGGAAGTCCGATAAGCCCAAAGAGCGGAAAAAAGAATGAGATGCCAATTGGATTTATGATCTCCAACCATCCGACGAAGCATAGTTTTCAAAACCTTGTTAATGGCCTCTACCTGACCATTAGCTTGCGGATAATACGGTGTAGAGTTTTCATGGTGAAAACCTAGCTTGCCACTCAATTCCTCCATCATTTGATTACAGAAATGAGATCCGTGATCAGTGACGATGGACTGTGGAACTCCAAATCTAGATATTATATGATTGAACAAGAAGAGAGCGGCAGTCTTACCATCTTCTGCATATGTATGCATGGCCTCGGCCCATTTTGTGAAATAATCCATGGCTGCGATGATGTAACAATGCCCCCTGGTTGAGGTAGGCTTACAATGCATGAAATCAAGCCCCCATTTGGCAAAAGGGCCAATGGCAATGACGGGGTGAAGCGGAGCAGGATGGGTGTGCTTTTTGGGATAAAAATGTTGGCAAGGTGAGAATTTCTTAATAGCCTCATGACAGTCTTTGAAGACAGAAGGCCATAAATAGCCAACGGGAAGGATTTTCTGGGCTGTAGCCATCCTAGATAAATGACCGCCACATGCTCCAGGGTGGCAATCATTCAGCACGTGTTTAGCCTCCTCATGAGTGAGGCATCGCCAGAGAATGAAGTCAATCCCACGTCTATACAAGGTATCATTTAAGATAAGATAGTATTTCGCGTGGTGACGGATGTGGCGACGATCATCGCGAGATAGATGCGGCTAAAAATGCTGGGTTTGGAGATAAATCAGCAAATCTCCATACCAAGGATTAGTAGTTCTAAATAGGAACAAGAATTCATCTGGAAATGAATTGTTGGGCTCAGATTCCGTGGTAGCACAAGGAAGGTCACACATAAGCTCGACAAAAACCAAGGATTTCTTTGATGTAGGCTTGGTAAACTCAAGATCGAACTCCTGAAGGATGATGATCCAACGGGAGTACTTGCCCCCCAGTACCTGACGAGTCAGAATGTAGTACATCGGGTTCTGGTCTGCCAATACAGTGGTGGTGCGAAGCAAAATGTAGTGACAAAATTTTTACACAACAATGACCGTGGCCAAAGCTAGCTTCTCCACATGTGAATAATGGGTTTCATAATCAATAAGATTCTTACTGGCATAATAAATCACATGCTGCTAACCGTGGAGATTGTCCTGCACTAAAACCATGGCGATGCTAGTAGCAGAGGCAGCAATATACAAGAGAAAGTCCTTTGAATAATCTGGGGGGTGTATCACGGGTGAATGAGTCAGAGCATGCTTAAGATTATCAAATGCGTGTTGGTCCTGGTCATCCCAGAAGAATGGAGTGTTCTTCTTGAGGAGACGCATATAACCATGCATTTTCTCAGTGAAATTGCACACGAAATGGCGGAGAAAGTTTTCCTTCCCCTGCAAACTTTGGAGTTCAAGGATGTTGGTTGGGGTTGGTAGATTAATGATAGCGGTAATCTTCAAAGGATTGATCCAGATTCCATCTTTGGATACCACAAAGCTAAGCAGACATCCCATCTCAACGCAAAAAACACATTTATGCGGATTGACCGTATATTATAATGACGGCATCTCAGGAATATGTCTCTAAGATGACCAAGGTGGTCCTCCCGTCGCTTTGAATGAGCAGGGAGGTCTTCAAGGTACGGTTCAACAATATGTTTAATGTCATGAAACGCCATTAGAGAGAATTTGAGGTAAAAAATGGGCCTCAAAAGGACCAAAATGTACTATAAAAACCAACCAATTACATTCTAGTATATGACGTCATCCCCCATGGTTGAGGTGGCATTGCATGAGTTAAGAATGCTTATTTGCCACATTTTCTATGGTGGATGAAAACCCATAGTTAACAAAGGTAGTGGTACACGTACTTTTAAGTCATAAAGTAAAGTACTCACAATAAAAGTCATTTCACACTTTCTCATAAAATAATAATATTGTTATTTTCAAGTAAAGTACTCACAATAAAAGTCATTTCACACTTTCTCGTAAAATAATATTATTGTTATTTTCAAGTAAAGTACTCACAATTCACTTTCTCATAAAATAATATTATTGTCATTTTCAAGTAAAGTACTCATAATTCCTAAAAATGTCTTTTCACATTTTTTTATAAAATAATATAGTCATTTTCATGTTCTTTAATTTTAAATTATATATTCATTCAATTTTATTTAATATCATAATGTCAAACTAATATATATATATATATATATATATATATATATAATCTTGTACTTTTAAAATAAATTAAATTCATGAATAATATTTATATTAAAAAAAATAGGTTAGTTATGCATATAAATTAAATTCATGGATAATATTAATATGAAAGATGTATGTTAATTATGGATGAGTTATATATATATATATATATATATACATGCATTCATTTATATCATGTTTGAATGTATAAAACAACATGTTGATATGATTATAACTTTATTAATATTTTTTTATAAAAAAATTATTATAATTTTTAATAATTAATTTTATAGAATAATATGCAAATTATGTTGTTATAACTTGTTAAATATTAATTAATAATAATGTCATTATGATCATAATTATAATAAATGTTATCATGTTAATTTTAATAATAAAAATATTTTAAAATTTTAATGATTAAAAAATGAATAAAATTAATTAAGCCATTTATATTTAATTTGAAATTATAACATAATGTGTCTGACTTATTTTTTTAACAAATTAGTAACATTGATTTTTTACATATATATTTTGTATTTATAATTTTTTTAGTTGCAAGGAGTGGAAATATAATATTTATATTATAAAAATATTTTCAAAACATATAAATATATTTTTAATAATTTATTTTTGTTTATAAAAAAATATTAGAATAATTTATGCTTCAACTAATAAATTAAAAGAATTTATGCACCACCATTCACTTATTAAGTTAATACGATATATTATTTATTCACAACTTTTTTATTGCTAAAAATTAATATATATTAAAATCAACTAATAAACTAAAAGAATTTATACACATTCAATTAATAGGATATATTATTTACTCGTAACTTTTTTATTTCTGAAAAACAATATACATAACCTTTTTATTGTTTAAAACATATACATTAAAATCATATATACTAATATGACATATTTTCATAATGTATAAATATTTTTTTAATAATTTATTTAAGAATAAATTAAGTTTTATATTATTTTCTATAAAGGATTTAACTATAACATTCATTTACAATAAAATGAATATATCAAAAAAAATTATGATTTTGATATTAATTTATTCTAATAATGCAATAAATATTATAATAATATTGTTAAAATTTTATATGTAAATAAATCTCAATTAAATCACATTAAAATTAAATTGATGAGGGATGTACTGAATATAAAAAGTCAACATAAATTAAAAAAATAACTCTTGAAAAATAATTTTTTAGTTTAATTTCATTTACAAGTTCAAGACAAATAAATGTTAAAGGACAATAATTTTTTTGGGAATTTACAATGAATCTTAGTCACATCATTATAGAGTTATTTTATTAATTTTATTTATAGTCAATTTAGAAAAGTAACTCAACCATGGTTATTTATATTGTGCATAAAAAGTAGTGTAAGAGGCAAGTTGTCATATATACCTATTCCATAAAACCCCTAACTCATAATGTTTTAATATATCTTATATTTTTGTAGTACATCTCTTAGGAGGCCCATTTTTGACCTCAAATTCTCTCTAATGATAGGAAATCGTACGCTAGAACGCGACTCCAACATTTTTCAAGCCGAAAGGTAACTTCTTATATGCAAAGGTTCCACATGGGAAAATGAATGCCATCTTATGGTGATCGGAGGGCAATATCTCGATCTGATTGTAGCCAGAGAAGCCATCCATGAATGAAAAGATGACACTGCCAGCACAATTGTCGATAATTTGATTGATATGCGGCATAGGAAAGTTGTCTTTGAGACAAGATTTATTTAAATCCCTAAAGTCGATGCAGACTCTAATGGTGCCCTACTTTTTATTGACAGGGACAATGTTCGATACCCATTCTGTTAGAGGTACAGGATAAATAAAACCAGCTTTCAGAAGTTTCTCAATCTCAGCTTTAATAGTTGCGGCCTTCCTAGGATGGACTTGCCTAAGTTTCTTCCTGGCAGGTTTATCCGTGGGATAAGTTTTAATCTTGTGGACCACAATGGAAGGGTCAATCCCCGGCATCTCTTCATAAGACCAGGCAAAAATATCACGAAATTCCTTAAAAAGTGCCTTATATGCTTCAGATTCATCTGTGGAGCAGTTCTGCCCAACATGAACGTGCTCAATAACGTCAGGCTTGGATGATATGTCAATTGGGTTTGTCTGAGTAATGTTGCAAAGGTTTCCTTCAAAATCTGTGTCTTGCAACAATATAGGACTTTGTGGAACGTTGACAATATCAGTAGGAAACAAGGATGCAAAATCATGGCTGCCCAAACTGGTATTGGGGAGGAACATGGATATGTGATGGTGATCCTCCCAAATGGGTTAATCTGTATTCATGATATCTATAATGGAGTCATCAAAAGGAAAAGTCTCGGAGAGATAGTCTAGAATTGGAAGAGAAGGTTCTAACCAGTATGGTAAATGGTAAGAATCCGAAGCCATTAAATGAAGGTCATCAGTGTGATCATCGGAACAAGTTTGAATGGTGTCATACACAGCTTCATGCGGGATCAACGAGGTGGACTCAACAACATTCTATCCCTTGGGCTCGAAATCAAATGAGGCGATCATATGTACTGTCGCAGTATCCATGCTAGGAGGAGTAGAGGGAAAAATCCCCATAAGGGATGAATCCTTCAGCATACCTACCCCAATCGACTGGTAAGGAGGAGGGGACTAACCTAACATGGGGATGTTATTAGCTGTGGAAGTAGTAACATCCGGCTTACAGAAATCAAGCTGGTTAATGGTAACAATTCTCCCAAGATGCAGGAATTGGACCGTTCGAAATACTATTGAAGCAACAACAGTCATAGCATAGAACCAATTCCTTCCTAAAAGGAGGTTATAATCCAAAGGGGCATCTACCACTTCTACTTGGATGGAAACAGTTTTTCCCCCCAGCTCGACTGGGAGGGCTAATATGAGACCATGGGGTTGGAAATCTCATCCATTAAAGGCTTCAAGGGTCGTTGATGATGTAACAAGCTCGGGAGAGCCAAGAGCTTTCCAACAAGTTAGAGATAATACCGAGGTTGAAGCTCCTTCATCTAGTACCGTTCGAAAGACTTTCTTTCCCACTACTTTTGTAATGATCTAAAAAGCAAGTTTATGCGGTAATCTAGGTTTATAGTTCTCAACATTGAAGTGAATCAAGTTAGTGTTATCTAGGTCCACAGCTCCTAAAGTTGTCAACAAGTTCTTGCGCTGTGTGGGGCAACTTTGGAGTACTTCTAGTGTAGACATCACACAAGGTGCCTGAGCGAGATCTTCAACTACATTATAAAATTGAGCGGCTTGGGCATTGGGATTAAAGACAGCCTTCCGAAGAGTACTCTTTGGTGGGCACAAAATCATGTCGAGAGTAGTATTCTCGATGGACAAGGGAACAGTAGACGAGGATTCTAGAGAACTAGTAGAGGGAGATTTCCCTGAAGAATATTGATCTTCTTTCTTATCTGTGGGTTTATCATAATTCTGGGTTCAAGTTTGCAGATGGATGGTATCTGAGGACATCATACGAATTTCCTCCGATGAACTAGAGTTACCCTGGTTAGAAATGTGGTCTACCAGTTGTTGCTAAGAGGGAAAGGGATCCATAAGTACTGCAGGTGCGGGATTAGACTTCAAAATCTAGGAGATTTCGTCCCAACAGGGACACTCCTTTGAAAAGTGGTCACCACCGCATAACAAACAAGGATATTTAGCCTTCCTTTTCCCATTGTCGTTGTCATTATTGGTTGATCGTGGGGTCTCCTGTTGGTTTCCATGTTTTTTATATCAATTTTTACCTTTCTTTTTATTACCCGAGGTTTGAGTACTTTGAATAGAATTGACCTCGGCAGAAACCTTGGGAGTCGAAGGAGTAGTAGTTTGGGTTTTCTTGGCAGGTTTCGCTATGGATGGGGACTGGATTGAAACAACAAGCCCATCAACAGGTACTTCTGCTGGTGGCTTGGAAGGGTCGGTGCTGGGGTGAGGAGCTTGAGGAATCAGGTCATAGAGAGTCTCAGACTAGGAATAGACCAAGTCTAGGTACTGAGCCTGACTAATAGCCTGCTCTTCGGTAACGGCACCGCCCATGGACACATCTCGGGAAACAGGAGGCAACAAGGACTTAGTGAACCAATCAGCTAACAACTGATTTGGAATAGGGGCCTTAATAAGCCTTCTCTACCTTCTCCACTCATGAATATGATCAGAAATGTGGGTGGAGGTGTTTTGTTGCAGAGAAGTTAAAAGATCAGTTCTCGTTTCATAACGAATAGGGAGCTAAAAGTGCGTAATAAATACAGTTGCCAACGAGCCAAAATCCACAAACGAATGTTGTGGGAGTTCAATGTACCACTTCACAGCCGTACCTGTCAAAGTTCGCTGAAAGAGTCGTAACCGAATGGAATCATGCATGAGGGAGTTCGAGGAACACCACAAATGAAAAGTCATAACATGGTTCCACGGATATTCACCCTGCTTCCCATCGAATTTTAGAATATCCGATGGTAACTTTACTGGAATGGGAGGCCATGAGGGATTGTGTCGAATGGGATCATGAATCAACTTGGACAAATCAGGAAAGTCCAAAGTTGCTAGGAAAGGTAACTGTCTATTTGGTTGCACACACGGGTAATATTGATATGGCATATAATTACCAATAGGGCCATAGGTAGACTGATAAACAGGTTACTGTGAGGAAGAACCACCAAAAGATCCGCCCATGGGGGTTGATTTTTGAAATTAGGGCTGCTAGGACCACCAGGGCCTCTAGGAAGAGGACTACCAGAGCCACCGGGACCACCGAGACCACCAAGACCACCAAAATGCGGACCACCAGACCCTCCGGAGCCTCTAGGAGGTGGAAAACCTCCGGAGCCACCGGAACCACTAGGTGGAGGGCCACCAGACCCTCCAGAGCCATAAGGAGGAAAGCCACAAGGTTCCCCATGACCACTAGGACCTCCAAGACCATGAGGAGGAAAGTTGCCAGATCCTCCAGGACAATGAGGTCCCCCAGGGCGAGGACCTCCATAAGGTGGTCCTCCTGCACCTCCCACAGTATGTATAGGTATCCCTCCCATGGATGGCATGTAATAACAGTTGGGTTTCCCCCATGACGTAAAAGTGTTACTAGGGTATGGAATTCCAGTAGGATTAGATGGATGATTACCTACAGGTATTCGATAACCATAACCACTAGAAGATCGAATGGTAACAGGTTGTGCCCCCAAGGGCTGACCTGAACTAGATGGGGGATTTACCACATTAGTGTGGGTGGGAGGGACAAAAACTGTAGATGTTTCTATGTTAGAGGTCTACCCTTAACTAGGTACAACTCTGGTATTAGATAACGTAGGTCATGCCAGGGGTTTCCCCCTGGAATTCAAAGGTATTGACGAAACAAGAATTGAAGGTTGGGCCCCAGATGCAAAAGACCTAGGAGGATTTGGAACAGACATAACATAAGAGGTGAGAGGGGTGGAAATTTGACCTGGGCTGTGGGTTTTCAATGGATGATCTATGATCTAGAATCGGCTAGTGAACGATGTCCCATAGGAAGAGATGTGGAACATACTGGTGTAGAGCCTAATAGGTTATCAATCTGCTTTTCAACCTCCTGTGCATGGAGAATAGCAGCATGGTATTGCCTCCGTTCTTCTTCACTCTCAGGAGAACTTACACAGGTGCCAAATGAGGCAATGGCCTATCCGATAGGTGTCTCCCAAAAAGGATCATTAGGACCAAAGTCCAGATGGGTATCATCAACATGACCTTCCAAGGGAAAATGGAACGATGAATCTTCCCGGGAAGGCTGTTGGACCAAGGGAGACGAGTGTGAAGAATATGGTACTCCACTTTCCACCACCACATTATCTCCCTCTTGGGAGGTGGTAGCAGCTCCTTGGTCGATAGCTTCCATTGGATTTTCTCCTAAAGCAGGAATAAAATCAGGTGGCAAGCCCCATACTCTCCTGAACTGTCTTAACTCAGCCAGTTTGTACAGTTCCTATCTAACCTAGGGTATGAAAATCTAGAAAAAACACACCAAAAGACTTCCCTACTCAAACTATAGGTCAAAACAAGCAGACTTAAAATGACAGGAGTTCAAAAGTCAGGTCTCTCACTAGGATTGTCAAGAAGGTGCCACTTGCGATATACCTCAAGGGTATGTGCGTAGTAATCTCCTCGAATGATGTTTTCAATGTATGGCTCCAAACAATATGGCCAAAGGTATTTTCTCAGATAGATAAGGTACCCTTTAGGGGTCTCTCGATATACTCAAGGTACGTGGGAGCTCAAATCGATAGTAGTGCTATCTAATGCATAACCATACACAAGGGGACTTCCGATATACAATCGAGTACATGAAGTACCTTTCTATATACCTCAAGGGTACGTGAAAGGTTGTTTGATATACCTATGGTACGTGGAAGAACCGCGCGAGTCCCGGAATGTAATGCTGACAAATAACGACAGATCCTACATTTTACGATGCCCGAACACATCTCTAACATATCACTCAAGTTACTACGTAAATTTTAACCTATAACTACCGTTAATTTTAACTTGTACAGTTAGGTGAATGCATGATGTTTTGATAGAAAAGTAAAACCATGCAATATGCTTGTGCAAATGTTCACTTTACCATTCAATATGCCTACTTACGGGAGGGAAGAGAGTGTTTTTCTTTTTGTTTCAAAACCAAAAATCATTCCAATCAACAGTCATGAACATCAAATCAAAGGCAAGCAGACACTTTTACAAACCAAATTCTTCTTTTCGAAAGCAAATGAGAAGGGTGAGAATCTCTTTTCCTAAAAGAACAACATCAAGCACACCTATATGCCAATGCACTCTAACTTTTCAAATTTCTCAAAAACATAAGCAAATCTAACTTAAAACTACCATTTTTTTATATTGATTGAGATAGTCCTATATGCATGAGAGACGAAAGATCATAAAGGTCCTGAAAGCTTATAAATCCAATCAGAAAGCCCAAATCCAACGCTCAATTATGATGTCCTAATCTCAAGCAAAACTTTTCTTTTTTGAAGGAAAGAAAAATAAGTTTACCATGCAAGTAAGAAATGAAATCTAGAAGCTAATCTAGTGTTCTTCTTTTAGTATATGCAATGAAAAGAGAGTTCAATGAGCACCCTAACTTTTAGAAAACAAGAAATCCTTCTTTAAGCACAACCAACAAGCAAGAAGCGGATGAACAATAAAAAAGACTAAACAAACTTTTGAAATTCCACTCAAACCAATCTTAAACCATCAAAGCAGCAAGCCACACACATCAGATTCAGTAACACAAGCCTGATAACATAACTGAAAGCAATCAAAATTCCAAATTTTTTCAAAAGAAAAATGAGGAAAGAGAGTTTTGGACTAATTCCTACCTGGCACCGCGCTTCGTAGGTGTTGTAAGAGCATTTCCAAAGTAGCACCGCTCCTCGCAAACCAGATACAGGCGGTGGCACTGCTTACTTCTCACTATGTTCAGGCGGTGGCACTGCTCCTCATACAAAGCATGGCCATGGTTCCCTGTATATGGCCAAAACAAAAAAGAGAACAATGGATCAGATCAGAAAAGACTAGATCAAGGCCAATACTGTCGAATTGAATGTGGTAACAGAGCATAAAAGACCGAAATGACTCAGATCTGAACAGATCTGGAAATTTCAAACCCAAATAATACAAATCAGAAAGTAGATATGACTGAAAAGAGTTGAAGAAAATGGAGCCTGGATTCGGACAAGAGTTGCAGACTGAGGAAGATCAGAACAACTGAATACTTCATCCCCAACAGAGTCGCCAGATTTGTTAGTTGGAATATTTCACCTCCTGCGGACAGCAAGGTGTTCCACTAGTCTGAATGGTTCAGATCCAGAACAAATAGATCACAAAGGCTGATAACTCTCCCTAGACGCTGTAGATATCTGGAATACAAGGCTTTGATAGTCCACCTGTGTACCTGCAATCAATATCAACACGAAACGAATCAAAGCAACCAGAATATGATCTACTAATCTATGCTAGTGACTAAGGAATCTAGCAATATATATTTGAAATCAAACATCAAAAATATATATGGGACAGAAAATCAACTTGCATTAGAAATATGAAGAAGTTTACAACCAAGCCTTAGTGTTGACATGTATCTCCATGAAACCAGCTCTTCATCCCCAAAATCTCTAACTCTAGCTCTCTATGCTCTCTCCAAATGATCTTGGGCCAATAATCAATCCAACAGCATAACAATACCTTCAATGCTCTCTCCTCAACCATGGCTATGAGCTCATATTTATAGGGCTTTAATGGATAGAGATGGTTGATAAATTAGTGGGTGAGGTGGCCTCTAAGATCCTAGGATGAGGGATCTCGAGCTCAACCAACCCACAACAATAGGGATAAGGCAGTACATGAGGCTTATCATCTAGAAGCCTCGAGAAACTTCTCTTTTTCCCTTTTTACTGAGGGTACCGCAGTTCTCCTTCTATGATAGAGCAGTTCTAGTAATAACCGCCTATGGACGAAGGGCAATGGGTGGTGACACCACTTGTGGACAACCGATGAAAGGTGGTGCGAGCAGGGGTATCACTCCTGGATAAAGGGGCATGGGTGTTGCTGAGAATTTGTATGACAGATTGATGAAAAAACCATTTAGTTTCCACTCCAGAAGCTAGGATTCAGGGAAAGTAGGTATGTCAAATGTCTTATCACATGATGGTGACAGGATTTTGGTATACACCCCCCTCACCAAAATTTGTTTTTAAAATAAACCTCATCATTAGATATTTTTTAAACCAATTTAAGGATACTTTCTAAATTAACAAGGTCACTTTCGTAAGCTTTGTTAACAACAAAGGATTCTTTGAAAAATTAGAATTTTTTATTTCCTCTATTCTAGGGTTTCCAAACAAGATAAACATATCTTTTTCAACCTTTTTAACTTCTTCTCAATTTTCTATTAGAGTCAATTTCCTTTTTCTCTTCACAAACATGGAAATGGAAGTATGCAAGATAGAAGTGTAGTACTCAACGAAAACACCATCCACATGATGAGTACTATTAGCATGAAGCTTCTTTAGAATGGTTGTGAAGAATTGATTGAAGTCTTTAATTTTCAAATTGTTATGCATTTTAAGAGATATGTATTCTTTCATTAATACAATGTAAGTATTTTCTTCACCATACTTATTAAGAAATTCCTATTTGAAGTCATTCCAATTAGTTATCAATCCAAGAATCATAGTAAATTACCACATGGAATATTTAGTTTTGAAGGTGTAGGGAGAAATCATACACACAACGCCATCATGTTCTAGAATCATTAACCGTACAACTAAATAAAAGTTATTTATATAACATTCAGAGGAACATGCTTTATATAGGTCAAATTTGGGAAGAATCCTTTCAGGCTGCTTAGGTAAATAATGAAGTTACTCTACAAGGTTCAACTTATCTTGAGACATCCAGGTGGGAAATTGGGGTTGGTTACTCTAGCCATTTGAGCATCCATTAATTAACCAAATAATCATTAAAGAATTCAACACGGGCTATATCAAGTGACTAAGAATGAGAAGAACCAGGTGAGCCAATGGTAGGATAGCATTAAGTAGTTCAATTATCTATTCAACAGGTGTTAGTAACATTTGTCAAGTCTTGTAAAAATTCAAACAAGAGACTCACAAGAGCTTAAGCAATGTTTCTATGAGCTTGTTTTATCCTAATTAATATTATAGTTGTGGGAAGTTATATGATTCGCCTATTGTATGCATGGGTTAGACAATGAAGGGCACTAACTTTATAATGGGGAATAATGTACAATACTTCTTGAGTTTCGATATTTTCAAAAAAGTCAATGCTATTGTTAATAATGGATTCATAATCGATGTTTTCACCTATAGCGAGCATATGACTAGATATGGGTTTGCAGTTTGAAATTTATGATTGATTAGCACATGAAGACATGTTTCTCTACTAGCCATACAAATCAAGCCCTCCTTCTAGATCCAATCCTATTGAGATAAGAAAATTTCCTTCCAAACACTACGGGTTCTCCCTAGGATAAAGTCCCATTTAGACTTTAAGTTGTTTGAAATAAGGAACCCATTTGGACCATTAATGGTTTGGGTATATTAATGTCTTTTGATATTTGAATGTAGTGTGCAAGAATGCTTTTATCTAAATGTGGAATGTAAAAATTAAAACCTATCCTACTTGGGAGTATAAACTAAAATCCAAGTAATATGAATTTAAATCAATGTAAAATTCAAGAACAAATAGTTGTTTATGATGGATAGCTTTCTAATTTTATGTTATTTTCGGAATTTGGCGCATAAAATTTGGTATCAAAGCCATTTTTTCTATAATTTTTTTTGTGGGGTTGTTTCAGATAGAGGAATTTTGAAAATACTTGGAATAAAGAGTGAAGTACATATGGTAAGAACTTCAGGTCCTATTCTATTATAAGTTTGGAATTATGATCTATTGAAGTTGGGGTTTTTTACTAATCTAAAAACTAATCTCAAACAAGTGTTTTAGGTAAAATTGTTAAATTTGAAGCTTGAATCATTCAAATTGAGTGCTACCTATTGCATTAGAGAGAATATGCAACATATTTTTATCATAAAATTTTTAGAAGTAGATAAAGAAATTTAGACATGTGGTAGGCCATACAATTTCTCTCTCTTGAAATGGACAAAAATAACAAGTTTTGTGAAAGTTACCATAACTCTATCATGGCATTTCAAAATTGCGTCAAACATATGAAATTATATAGAACACATACCGAGATACTACATAATGAAGTTTTAGAATTAGAGGGGTGGAAATTTCAAAGATAGTTCAAGAGTAAGGCTGGATACCAAGATAACCAACAAACCAAGGTTTATAAAGACGCGTTAACTTGAAACTTGCATAAATTTTTATCAGAATATGTGTATTGGGTGATTTAAAATGTGTGATAAATAGGAAATAAAGGAGAATTATAAATAAAAATATTTGGGATCTCATAGAAAGGGGTTTTGCAAAAAATAACTCACCAATTAAACCTTCAGAGAGCTCAACCATGACTCATGAAGGAAATGAAGAAATATGTAACAAGTTATCCAATTTGGAGGCTATATTAACGAATTGAAGGATAGGTCATAGATACATGTTCAGTTGGTAAACATAAACAAGATTAGCATCTGCAAAGCTAAATGTCTGTGCAAAGAAAACTGTTAGCTCCTCCCAAGTGGTGATTTCCTTGCGCAGCTCTGCTGATACGTACTAGGATCTTGGTATTTCATCCAAGTTGTGAATAAAGGCATGGACCCATTCATCCTTTGGTTGTGATGCCCATAATGTTTAGCATTCCATCAAATGGCCGCTCGGGTCATTATATCCATCATACTTCCCAGCGTGATACACCTCTGTGTTTCCAAAGCAAACTATCATCAACCGTTGACACTACACCCATCCAGTAATTGTCTTTTTATGAGTCACCCACCAGCATGTTGGAGTAGCCTTCAGTGTTTATTCCATCGCCAACAATCACTGCGGTTTTGAGACATTTTCTTCAAATTCCATTAAGAACACTGAAATTTTAGGTAGCCCTTCATAAATTGGTAATTATACAACCTCAGTCGCAACATGACACAACAACTGTGTGATCAGAACACATTTTCTGACTGATACCTCATGCATGCGGTTTTGCCAGTTTTCTAGGGCATCCTCAGAATCGAAAGACGCAGAACTAGCACTGTGCCAGTCGATTTCTCCATCAGCAGTTGGGTGGATATAATCTTCAGAGATGTTGTAAGTGTGATCCCATCCCTTGACAACTTCATACCTTATCGGTTCAATGTATCGTCATCCTTCGTTGGGATCCATAGGTGCGATGACTCTAATATCTTGATTCTCGAATGTCATCATCCTCTTCTTAAAGTTAATCACTGACATACTTTCGCTATCCCATTCAATCCCTAGCAGTGCGGGATATGAGCCTTCACCATTAACAACTTCAATCACATCAAATTTGGCATAAGTTTTCATACCTTCAACATCCACAAACAGGTTCGACAGATGTCCGATTGGTTGTAGTTTAGCTTGATTAGCCAATCGCAATTGCATAGGGGACCAACCCAATGTCATCCTCCCCATCTTCTGCCAAGTTTGCTTTGTTAGGATATTCACATCATATCCCATATCCAAAATGATTGAGTCGAGTTCATAGTCTCCAATCTGAATATTCATGTGCATCTCCTTGCTTGTATTTTTCTTGTGTAAAGAGTTCACCGCGGAATCCTTCCGTTCCTTACCCGGGCGGTGCAACAAAGTTTCAATCTCGGCTAAAGAATATAGATCTCTTTCCAGTGATAAGAAACTCTCAAAGAAGTGCTGCAAGGTACCATGCTGCCGTGATGGTCCTGCCTCTACTAAAGAATCAAAAGTAGAAGGCATTGCATAGACATGTGACTTACCAAGATTTCTTCTAATCGCATCCCGGGATCCAAAAAATGTCTCCTTTTCAATTGTGATATCGAATGATGCCTTCTTCTAGCTATCTAGATGAATATGTGGGAGGGTCCCATCCTCTCCTATTGTGTCTCTTACGTGGGTGACAAAAACAATGTCAAAAACCTCTATTCCGAGCTCTACTGAGATTGTCGCAACCATTGGCCCCCGATTCTAGTTCATCAGTAGATTCTAAGTCAGTGGCAGATTCTGGTTCAATGAAAGGTTCATCGGTAGGGTTCATCGGTTGATTGACAGTAGATTGTAACTTGATTCTGGGCCTCATTCTACAACTGGTTCTGGTTTTGCAGTTGATTTTGAGTCTGTGCCTAATTCTGGCTCTGCAAGGGAGGAACGTTCCCATCCTACCATCTTGTGATTAACTATGGGAAATTTTCAAAAGTATTATCAATCATCATGCAATATGTACACAAGCACTGCAATTGTGGGAATTACCTCTAGTAGTTCCCAAATACCCCACAATTATAACACTGGACTAATCCACGACCTCGTCCTCCTCCTCTTCCTCGGAATCCTTTATGAAATCCTCCCAGCTACTGATATTGTGGCTGATCCATCTATTGTGGTGGGGAATTCGACTGTTGCTGAACATACTATGCATCTTGAACATACTGCGACTATGGCTGAGGCTGAGGCATCACCATTTGATTGTATTGTGGTTGCAGCGCAAATTGTGGCTGTGGTGCAAACTTTGTTTGCGGCTACGATGGGATAAATTGCATATGCAGTGGTGGTATATACTACAGTTGTGGTCGAGAATTCACCACCTGAGGCTGCGAATGTGGTTGTTGTACTACATGATGATCTTCACCCTTCACCAAGTATGAATCATATGTCCTTTCCTGAAGTAGATCATATGCACAATAGTCTTTATCCTCATGCCCCACCGACTACAAAATTAACAATATAGGTTGGATGGTTTTGACACTATATTCTGCATGTAGCTACATTCTTTGTGTCATTGTCCATAGACTTGACATATATGACACCATGCTATGTTGCCACAACTTAGTGGGTTTGGCACCCCAAATAGAAGATAATTATGGAAGGTAGGGCAAGTATCTTTAGTGTGTCTATCTGCATGAAAATGAGTGCACCAAATATCTTCGTGATTCTCTTTCCCTTTCTTGATGTATTGTAATTGCAATGTCAAGTTTGCTAGTTGTTCCTGAATTTGGTTCATACCAGCTGCATTCTCTCCAACATGTGAAGCTTCTAACTTCATTGCAATCTCTACAGCCTCGCTCTGTGTCACGATCTTCTGTTGCATGATTGGTTTCTAGATATGAGGTACCAAGGATGTAATAAACAACTCTTTATGTTGAACATCACTCATATCAAAGCTGACCCGTGCCATCAACATCTTAAATCTTTGTTTGAAATCGGAAATAGTCTCATTCGAAAACTGTTTGATCTCTTTCAACTCAGTAATGTATTGTGCCTCCTATTTAGGCTTCCGAAATTCTTCGATGAATCCCTTCCAAAATTCCTCCAATGTTTTTGCAGGGGTCCCCATAGTAACTTGCGTTAATTCCATGTACCAATCTAGCGCAAAACCCCGCAGAGTAGTCTCTAGTTGGCCCTTCTTGACATCGTCATCCATGACCTATATAACAGTCCATACTACCTCGCAAAGAAACCAATATTCCTTGGGATCGTCAGTCCCGTTCCCATGGAACAAAGGTAACTATGTGTCATCACCCGCCATCCTAGTCCTTCTTCCTGCAGATGTTGACCTACTACTAGAATGTTGTTGACACGTCAAGCAAGTTGACGTGGAATTTGTGTTTCTCCCTGAGTTTGAAGTGGTGCGTGGAGGCGTGGGTACATTGCTGCTAGGGTTTGATCTTATTGTTGTCATGGGAGTAGTATGGGTCTGGTCATCCTCTTCATCATTGTAGGGTCGCTTTGTCTCGTGTACTGGTTGTTGTTGGCCTGGGAAAGGAGCACAAGGAAGAAGCTCATGCACGCAAGAAAATAAAATGCGTCGCGCAAACGACAGAAACAAAGGGAGATCACAAAGGAAGCAAGGGACCAGCGTAGACAGAATGGAGAGGTGCGCGGTGAAGTAAAGGTAAGTGCAGGAGTGTGCAAGTGATAATAGGTAGAAAGCGACAGGTGCAGAATCTAGATCATGGATGTTTAAGGTGGCATAATCCTGCAGCTATGCACGTATGAAGGGATATTTGTAAGTCAAGCCGACAATGCCTCATGTCAAGTCATAATCACCACAGTTGTAGCTTGAGGGGCGGCTAATGGTGACAGTTAATAGAATTCCTGTATGCAGTCGACCCTGTATGGTCATGTAAAATGGTATAAATAGGAGGGATTCAATAGATATAAGGTTACTTTTTAGTTACTTCTAGTTAGTCATATTGTGTTAGCTCAGTTTTCCAGTAATAGTTCACCTGTTCGGTGGTAATCCACGGTGAAGGATGCCATTTTGCTGTAATTTTGTAGAGATCAAGGAAGAGGAGACTTAGGAAGAGTCTGGTAGCAATAGAGGGGGATGTTGAGCCGCGGATCTGGCTGTTGTGTGTGTAGAACACTAGGAGTAGAGGTAGAGTAGAAGAGAAAACTATAGAGCATGAGAACCATAAGTTTGAGTCACAGAGACATATCTTAAGATCAGTCTGTATCATGTAGAATGCAAGGTGCTATACCCTTTTCTCATGCCAAATGAAGAGAACCTTGGTGGTTTTTCCCAGATGGGTTTCTGCGTTATCTCTTTCATTTGAATGGATGATCAATGGTGTGAATGTTTATGTGAATAATTTGTATTCACGTTCTGTATACTATTGAGTATTGTTTAATTGACTGATGTAATAATGGAAGTAGTAGATGAATGATAGAGAAACCGTCATTAAAACCCACATATATATAGGCCTGTGCGCTTCTATCTTAAGTCACGACATAAGTCGTAGTCGGCATGTTGGTATGAGTCAGCTGCGCCACACAAGTTGCACCAGTTGTGAGTTGGAGAGTAAGGACAAGTTGCACACGATGACATATAGTTGTGCTTGGTCATGTGAAACCGACTCCCCCGTCCACCCATCATGTTTCCTTCATTGAGCTCCTTGGCCAAGCGCCAAGGGAGTATAATCCCTCGACAATCGTGAAAATATGGTTTCGATGGTTACCCATCGAAGAGATATCTCGGGGGAGACTGCACCTGCTTCGCAGGTGTTGTTGACAAGGCTTGCTCTTTCGGGATGGTATCTTGGGTATTTGTTGGGTTAACGGGCTGTGCAAAACATGGGTCGCGCGAGTTACGAAAAGTGGCCAACAAATGGTTCTGTTTTCGAGACCCTATTGATCAAATCGAGGGAAATGTTGTGGCACCAAATGAAGAAGGAGATAGAAGACTGGATGGATTCTAAAATGTTGGCATTCACACAAGAAGAGAGCACAGGGACATGGTTGAGCGTAGAGAAATGGATAGATGAATATATATACTCTGATATTCATGAGATATTCTTTGTTGAGTTCCCCATTTTACTACATGAATGGTTATTAATATTGGCAACTAAGTAGACCAATTTCCAGAGAAGGGAGACTGTTGAGTGGAGAAACCAGTTGGTTCATGAGGTAACTAGTGTAAGTAACCCTATTTATAGAGTTGTTGGTTTTTTGGTTTATAGTATATTGCAAGGATATATTACTGAGTTTGCAGTAGATACTATAACCTCATATAGTGAAGCCGAAAGAAAAAATTTCCAATGACCCCGAAGGAGATACTTGTTATGTTTCAGTACATGGATAAAAATTATTGCCTATAAGAAGGGTATTTTGCAGCTGAGTAGTTGAGTCTCGTGCCTAGAAGGAGGCCATGTCACAGACGACCTAGTAATAATATAGGGAAGGGTGCATTGAAATGTTCCTCAGAAGAACAAAACCTGACCTAGAAGTTGGATTCCTAAGGAGTGGGAGAAGATTCAAATTAGGAAAGAGAAGGAAAACTAAAAGGGGGTGAAAGAATCCTATTTTATTCGAGGGAAGTGAACATGAACTTCAGTCGTGCGAAGCCGAAGGGTCTTGTGATGAAGAGGAGGACTACAGCCTGATCTTGGAAGGACCTAAAGATTCTAAGGACTTTAAGGAGACATTGGGATTAGAGCACAACTACATACCACCAGCAATATCATTTGAGGCAAGATCTAGAGTTTCATCCCTAGAAAGGACCACTAATATGGATAGCACTAGCCATGGAACTAGTGTCCAATAGGGTACACCTCCTTTGAATCCTATCCCAGAAGACCTTGACACCAATTCAATGGCTGTGACAGATGTCTGGTTACCCACATTTAATGGAAATGGAATGGAATAGCCCGAACAACATTGGTTCCTTTGTGAAGCTGTTTGGATGGTACGTTTAGTCCATAATGCAGACATAAAGAAGGCACAGATGATCACGACCTTGAGGGGTCCCGTGCTAGACTGGTTCATGAAGTTCTGCGCCACACCAACTGGAACACCACATAAGACCCTTGAGGAGATCCGAGCTGCAATGATCTTTGAGTTCAGAAAACCTAAATCGAAGTCACAGTGTATTACTGAAATCAAATAAATCAAACAAGCTCTAGCGGAAATGGTATGGGATTTTGACCAACGGTTTAAAACACTGATGGCCAAAGTAAGCTTCCAAATGTCCGATGTATAGCATAAAGAGTGGTTTATTGTTGCACCGCTACCACACATCCGAGGGTTGTTGATGCAACATAAGATTGAATCGCAAACAGAAGAACTAGAACTGACAATGAAGTTAGAAGCCTTGCCCATTGGCGATGGTGTTGTAGGGATGGTGCAGATCCAATTGATGTTGGCCAATATAATGATACAACTTCAAGACATCAAGAAGGGTAAAGAAGCACAAGAATATTTATCATGCACAAAATTTAGGATGGATGGACACACTAAGGATAACTGTCCAACCTTCTAAAACTATGTCGCGTCAGGTGCACCCAGCCCATTAAATGGCCATGGGATACCATGGTGTCATATATGCCATTCAAGAGGCCACTGCGACGAAGAATGTTTATATTTGGAAAAATCTCTAAGTACCCCTACAAATATATTTTGTAAATTTTGTAAATCAGTAGGACATGATGAGAAACACTGTAGAGCATACCATCTCTTGGAATAAAATACAATCGACACATACTTAATGAAAAATGAGGGGTTTGGTTAGGCCGAACAGGCGCAAGCCTCATATCAGCCTGCACAATTCCCATCTAATCAATACCAACCGCAATATGTGCTTCAATAGTCATACACACACCAAAACCCCTACCAGCAACACTACCAGCAGAACCAATACCCACCATAGCAACTGCACTCACAGGGAAGGGGTGGCAGGAACTCCAGAGGAAGAGGTTGAGGAGGAGGATTTGGTAGGGGAAGAGGGAAAGTTACATGTTATAACTGTGGAAAACTAGGTCACTTTTCCAAATATTTTTTAGAGCCTGCAAAAACATGTTCATATTGTAAGGGACAGGACCATAATATTGAACAATGTCCTCAGCTAATCGCAAAGTGGCAAGCAAGGACCATTGCTGCACCTAACCCTCCACCAAACCCAAACCAAAATGCAAATTCAAATGTTCATATGATCGTAGCTAAACCGTGAGACCTAAAAATTGCCGACGTAACTCAAGGAGGTGCGACAACTGGTACAAACCAAGATAACCTGCAAGAGAAATCACAGCCACAAGTGAGGCCAACGGCATAGAAAAAGGAGCCACTAACCATCCAGAAACAAAAAGAAATATTCTAGGATGTGCAATTGAAATTCATAAGCCCAAAAGTACCATCGACTTCCACAAAATTCAAGGACACGCCTAAACGGTTACAACCCATATTGCAGAAGAACACCCCACCAAAGGTTAGTAAGCTAAAAACATTTATGTCAAGTTGTTTAACACTAATGCAAGATAAATATGCTATTGTAGAGCTGCAAGCAAGGATAGATGATATTTCTGTAGAGCTGCAACTTGAGAAGAAAGTTAACCAAGTACGAAAGAAATGTAAAACTGGCCACGAATTGAGGATGAATGCGCAGATAGGTGACTATGACATGGAATATATCATCTTAGATATGGGCTCAGATGTCAATATTTTGACATGAAAAACATGGGAAAGTATGGTCAAGCCATGCTTGGAATGGTCTCCTATCCAATTGTGACTTGCCAATCAGGAAAAGGTACTACCTATTGGTTGATTAAGCAATGTAACCGTCGATGTCAAAGGATTGCACACATTTATAGACTTTGAGGTCATTAACATTGTGTATGACACGAACCCTTACCCCGCACTGCTTGGAATAGACTAGGACATAGACAATCATACCATCATAAATTTCAAAAAAAGGATTCTCCCATTTGAATATGAGGAAATGAGTGTAGTATCACCCATCGATCCATTCAAGTGACAAAGATACGTTAAGCTTGTCTATAATGAGGGGCAGGGTGACTATCTTGACCAAATCTACAATGTTACAACTATGCAAGAAGATTATACCAGTCCAACAATAGATGGAAACCTGAGCAGGAAATGTGTGATTTCATGTACATCTAATTCAGGTGAGGCTTTAGAGAATTGGCAAAATAGACTACATGAAGTCTCTATGAGAAGGTGTGTGAGAGTTACAAAATCTGTGCGACGAGTGGAGACCAAGTCAAGGGAGCTACCCATGTTATAGCTGATTTTACCACACATGGTGAATCACATTTTATGGCCTTCCCTGTCCCTCTCCAGACTCCTTAGACCCCATGGACCATTTTTATTCCTTTGATATTTCCAAGATCATCCCTAAAAACATGTAAAAATTTCCATACGCGACATTTAAACCCTTTCTCGTGTATATATGTGGGTTTGACCCCTAAAACTGTGTACATCGGGATGTGTGCAAAAGGCCAGATTCTTTTGGAGTTTTCCTTGATGTGGATCCGACTCACTTGTCTCCTGGCCTTCCATATGCCTTGAGATCAATCGGATTCGACCTTTCATTACCCCATTGAAGAGCTATATAAGGATCCCTTTGGATACATTGAAGGCATGAGGAATTGAGAGAAAGAGAACTATAGTCCATTATTGTTGGAACTTGTGCTTGAGTCTGCATCCCTTTGTCCCTTGGAGCACTTCTATGTTCTTCCCAAGCTTTCCCTTTGCTTGTGAGCTTGCTATCGAGAGATGGAGGATTGAAGTGGTGGAGGCCCAAGTGGGGGACTCAGTTTCTCCGATTC
>LPNX010866624.1:132050-162101 GCA_001517045.1 Pseudotsuga menziesii
TGATTGTTAAGTGTGAATTTTACTTCGAGTTGCATCATAACACCATTGGTTGCATGGTCATCTACCTTTTTTGAGTAATAAATCCAAATAAAATCAACTCTTAATTCAAATGGATTACACTATTTTCTTTGATAGGGTACACCAACAAGGTTAGGTTTTAGGGTCTTGGAATAGTTCATTGTGAGTAAATTCTCCAAGACCACTAAACAACAACATGTATGTGTCTATCCAGGTGAGAGTGTGAAATTCCTTGGTATAATTAGTGTTTCTCAGGATCCTCCTCTTACAAGGGATTTAAACACAAGGCAGTGTGAGTGGTTATTGATTGGGATGACCCCTAGTCATAACTAAGTAGCACCGAAGATATTTCCAGGATTGTATTCATATCTGGGGGCTCTTTTGAGATTTTCGGGCTTTGCTACCCTGCCCATACGGTCAATCCCGCCTGCGACTGTCTGCCTGAGCATTGATTATATTGAGGTGACCTTAGTTTCTTTACCTGGGTTATCAATAGGGTACTTTGTAGGGGTTATTCTGCTGGTGTCCTGGCTAGGTTGGGGTCGGACAACACAGTCACTATATGCGTTGAAGCTGAAGGCCACAATAATTGGTTACAAACCTCTGCTTGTTGTGTATGGGAGTCTTAAGCCTCTCTTAGGCGAGACATACTTGCTTCATTCAGGAGCTCACATATCCTACCCTTATTTGCTTATGATTGGATTTAGATTATATTGGTGTATGCTCTATGCACGTTAGCTTGCTTAGGGTTTGCATAATTAGAGAATCTTTTTCATTTTTTGAGTCATTGTGGATTTGGGTGTGGCACCTCGCTGTTCTTGTCGTTTAGCAGGACTTTTTCCTTCTACATATCCTCCTCCTGTGGGAGAGAGAAGCAGACGGTCTAGGTGGACTACTTCTCACATTGATTCACACACGATGGTAGATCATGAAGATGAAATTCCTGAGCTACCTTCTTCACTTCATGAGGTTGAAGAAGAAGAGCCTACCCCTACATATGACCCTTCACCTGACATACCTACACACTATGGGTATGATCCTTCACATGATATACCTACACACTCTGGGTATGATCCCTCATCCATAGGTCATCGGTATTGGATGTCGGTAAACGAGACTCATCATGAACCTGCGAGCTCTAGTTATGGTAGTTATGATATGTCTAGTATTCCTACACATGATTCGGTACCATATACCAAGTCGGATTTTTAACCTAACACTATGTCTGGGGGCATTCCTATTCACTTCCATGTGGAGAGATTTGGGAACTCAAGTCACATTGCACCCTCCATCCCGGTGGTGGAGGTCACATCACATGTTCATCCTAGACCTAGTGCTAGTAGTCCTATTCAGATACCAGAGCCAAGACGAGTGACTGTAAGGAATACCACTTACGTAATCTCACATGTCCCTTCGTCCTACTTTCCTAGTTCTTCAAATGCTATTCCTCCCCCACATTCATGTGGTCCTTCAGGCTGGAATGTTGCTACGAGTCATGTGCGTACTGCTACTACTTGCGTAGTTGTGTCTCAAAGTCAAGTACCTCCTATTGTGTCGGGAGGTCATATTCCTACTTCTGGAGGTCATATTCTTACTTCCGGAACATCTATTCCTACTTATGGAGTTTCTCATGGGACATCTCATGGGACTTCTTATGGACCATATTATTGAACGCAATATGCACAAAGTTGTTCACCTTATGGGTACATGTATCAACAACCAGCTTACTCTTTGAATTATGGCTTTGTACCCCCACATAGTCAAGGCACACCACATTATGGTGCTTCCATGCCACCCTACACGGGTCATGGCCATGGACATGGACATGGTGGTTACGGTAATTAGTCCTATGTGAACCAAAATTATCAGGGAGCACCTCTTAGACCTACTCAACCCAGGCTCCCTTTCCTCACATTGTTAAATTTTCATGACTTGTCGAGACTAATGAATGATCCAGTATCTTATGACCTGGCTTGGCTGGCTGTCCCTACAAAGCTTCCCTCGGACATTCCCAAGTTCGAGGGCAAACCAGGAGAAGATCTGAGTGAACATGTTACTACATTTCACCTATGGTGCTCTTCTAACTCCTTACATGAAGATTCGATCCGTTTAAGGCTATTTCAACGCACCCTCACCGGGCCTGCCACAAAATGGTACATAGAGCTACCTAGGGGGGCATTCATTGTGTTCGATGACCTAGCTATGACTTTTCTCAACCACTTCCAGTTACCAGTGTGTTACGATGTTGGGACAGAACTCTTGTCAACATTTTGGCAAAATAAAGCCATGCATATCTCGGACCATATCCAAGAGTGGCATAGACGGAAGAGATTGATTAAAGCCCTCATACCGCAGGAGTTTCTCCTCGAGTTGTTCCTTAATTCATTACTACCTTATATAGTAAAAGATGTTTCTACATCCAAAGTTCAGAATGAGGAACAAGCCATTTTTAGGGCACAGGAATTGGACTTGATTTATGCTCAATCCGGTTTGTTATATGAGATCATTCCTAATGCTCTGTGTTCTAGTTTCGACCCTAAGGTCAAACTTGGACCACGTGCCAATGGCATTGTTGGTTGTACGAGTACCAAACCTGTAGATTTGGTTGTGAAAAAGGTCAGTCAATTATCTATCAACCAATCTACTTCAGGACAAGCCACGGTTTCATCTCAACCCACCCAAACAGTAAGTGTTCTTTCGATACAATCGTCGGACCAGAAGGGTAACTAGCAACCCAGAAGGAATAAGAAGAAGGGTAAAAACAATCATAAGGGTGGGAATAAGAATGTAAATGTCAATTCTAATGACAATAATGCCCGAAATGCTGGGGTGGACAAGTAGCCTAAACGTAAGGTTAAGTTTCCTTGCAAGTTATGTAAGGAGGACCACCTCACTCACAGCCCTCGGATAGAAGAAGCCTCGAGGTTCATAGCGCAGGGCCCAGGTGTGCTGACTAACCCTTTACCTCATAATCAAAATATGAACTCGAGGACCCATGATCAGTCTCGTGGAGATCAAGATCCGCTGGAAGCTTGTAGTGTTCATGGTTTCATCAACATGGTGCGTGCTACTAAAGTTGTGACTCATGCGAAGGACTATGGTTCATCACAACTAGACCTTGGAAAGAAACCTGCTCCACCTGAGAGTCCTTTGCGTATTGAAAAACCTATGGATAAACCTGAAGTTGCTCCTTGCATTCTTAAGGGAGTCCTTAAGCATTCAAGGCACAATACTAATGCCTGAGCTACCCAGAACTATTCTGTTGTCAAGGATTTGGGCCACACTCCTTGTGCGATGTCTGCACTCGAAGTACTTCAGAGTTGTCCTTCACAAAGGAAAGCTTTGATTTCTGCTCTTGGTGTTAACGATGATAATTCTTCCTCCATCATCAAATTTGAAACTGCAGGACTACAGCCTCACTTCCCTTACTATGTGTCTCTCTTGATTCATGTAGAATGTCTTAACAAGACCGTCAAATGCACTATGATTGACGAAGGCGCTGCGGCTTCCTTGATGTCTTTGGCATGTTGGAAGGGTTTGGGTTCCCCGGATTTGTCTAAATCTGCTACCATGTTGACTGCATTTGATGGTAGATGGTTTTGGCTGCACAGGATTCTTCCTTCTCTTAAGGTCCATTTGGGAGGGAAGACTGTGACGATCGAGGTCGAGGTGGTTGATGCGCCTCTTGACTGCAATCTGTTGCTGGGTAGGAATTGGATGTATAGTATGAAAGTCATAGATTTTTCTCTATTCCAAGTTGTATGCTTTTAATTTAATGGGAAGATAGTTACATTTGATCAAATGTCATTCAAGAATCCGTGTGTTACCACATCTTCGGGAGCTTCTGTCTCGATTGTCGTGCACTCTCAGCTAGAAACTGGGAGTGTGGGTGTGGGCATGTACCCATCCCTTATGGGATCATTTAGTTGTCCTGTACCTATTCTCATGATCGGGTCTACATCCGGTGAGGCTTTGTCATCATTGCATTTGGTGTCTTTTTGCACCACTCATATGGAAGATCCTTGGATTCTTCCTACACCGAGTCCTTCGCGTGAGCCCATCGGAACGGACGTACCGTTGCCTTCAACTATGATAGCATATCAAGCTAATATCGGATGTGTTGGAAAGCCTAGTCCTTCCTCTTCACAGACGAAAAAGGAGGACCCATATGTACTTCTTGCATGGGCAGTTCAGTGTTCTCACACACATGACTGCCTTGATAGTGTTTTTCCATCAGATGAGGCTATTAGTGAGGCTATGTTTGGGGTTGAGCCACCTTGGGAAGAGTTGCATCATAGATCTTATTTTCTTCCTGAGCTTGACCGTTTGGAGTGTGAAGACTTTAGGGAGATTCTTAGTGAGAGTATTGGTAGTCCCATGCTTCCGTTAAGCTCTCCTAGTCCGATGGCTGATGGAAACATGGCGAATATATCTCCTACCACCCCTATCAATATCTCTCATGATCTTGGAAAGATTGAGAATGTCTATATTGGGGAAGAATGTTCCCAAGCTGAGATTCAAGAGTATACTGAGCTGTTCAAATAATTTCGTGATGCATTTTCTTGGTCATATGAATAAATGCCAGGTATCGACCCTCGCATTGTTGAGCATGAAATTAAAAGTTATCCCAATGCTAAGCCTGTTTGACAATGCTTGCATGCGGTGAATCCTAGAAAAGCACCTGCGATTAAGGATGAGATAGAAAAACTGTTGAATGCTAGTTTTATCTATCCCGTTCCCTTAACGGAGTGGGTTTCAAACCCCATTTTGGTTGATAAGAAGCAGGGAATGATCCGCATATGCACTAATTTTCATGACTTGAATCATGCCTGTCCTAAAGATAATTTTCCCACACCATTTATCGATCAAATTTTGGATGAGTGTGTGGGAAGCAAGATATTTTCCTTTATGGACGGATTTTCCAGATACAATCAGATACAGATCAAACCTAAGGACCAACATAAGGCTTCCTTTATTTGTCCTTGGGGTACCTTTGCATATCGGAATATGCCTTTCGGCCTTAAAAATGCCGGAGCCACTTTTCAACGGGCTATGACCTCGATCTTCCATGATCTCAAATTGATTATTGAAGTCTTTTTAGATGACCTTGTTTCTCCTTCTCGTCAGAGGATGCGTCATTCCTACCATTTGAGATTAGTGTTCGAAAGGTGCCGCCATTATTTGGTCAGGTTAAATCCTCACAAGTGCATCTTTTGTGTGAAATATGGTCACTTATTAGGGTTCATTGTCTCCAAAGAGGGTATAAGAGTCGACCCTTTGAAGGTTGAGGCAATACTTCAATTGTCTCCCCCGAGAAACATTAGACATCTTTAATGTTTGCAAGGCATGGAAAACTTCTTACGAAGATGCGTCGTGAATTTTGCCAATTTGACTAGAGGATTTATGCGTCTTTTGAAGAAGGACACTACCTTTTGCTGGGATGAGTGAGCCCAGGATTCCTTCGATGTGCTTAAGCAAGCCTTAGCATTGGTCCCGGTAATTAGTCCACCTAAATATAGCCGTGACTTTGAACTTTATGTGGTCTCCTCCATGGAGACGATTGGTATGGTTTTGGTTCAAGAGGATGAGGATCTCCAAGAGCATGTCATATATTATCTGAGCCGGAACCTTATAGATGCAAAGATCCGTTATTCCCATGTGGAGAAGCTTGCCTTATCTACTGTTCATGTGGTTCAAAGATTGAGACACTATATTCTCCTTTGCCAGAACTTGGTGGTTGCCCATGTCAATCCATTTCAGTTTGTCCTCACTAGAAGGATGATAGGGGGAAAGTATAATAAGTGGATTGTCATCTTGTAAGAATTCGATCTCGAGTTTGTTTCAGAAAAATCAAAGAAATTGTTGATTTTTGTGGAGCTTATATTTGATTTATTAAACAAGGACGAGGAGGAAGCTTGTGAAGATACGTTTGTCGATGAGCACATCTTCTTAATTTCAACTTTGGATCCATGGTATGGAGATATTATCATATATTTACAAACATTGAAGGTCCCTACTCACCTTTCATGGGATGAACGACGATGATTACGTCACGTATCCAAGAGTTATCTCATAGTGGATAACACATTGTACCGCCATGGGGTAGATTCCATTTTACGTCGTTGTTTAACTCATGAGGAGGCTGAGCTTGTGCTCAATGATTGCCACGGAGGGGCATGTGGTGGTCATTTATCTGGGCTTTCTACAGCCCAAAAAATATTGAGAGCAGGTTATTTTTGGTCGTCAATCTTTAAAGATTGTGTCAATGCGGTCAAGAAGTGCCACCCTTGCCAAGTGTTCACACGTAATATGCGCTCACATCCTGCCCTGTTACATCCAATTATCACCGCTGGTCCCTTCATTAAGTGGGGGATCGATTTCATGGATTGCAACCCAGCTTCAGCTAGGGGGCATGATCATATTATCGTGGTTGTTGATTACTTCACGAAATGGGCTGAGGCTATGCCCACAATTAGATCCGACGGTGAGACAGCCACTCACTTTGTATTCAACCAGATTATTACTCAGTTCGGTATTCCGAAAGATCTTGTCATTGACCATGGTAGGAACTTTCAGAATCAGATGATGAAAGATTTGTCCTCGAAGTTAGGGTATAAGCAGGAGCATTCTTCTTCTTATTACCCTTAAGCGAATGGACAGGTTGAAGCAGTGAACAAATCACTCAAGTCCATTCTCCAATGAACCATTGCACAAAGCAAGACCAATTGGCATATCATGTTATATCCTGCTTTGTGGGCTTATAGGACTGTGGTTAAGACTGCCACCAGTTTTTCTCCATATCAGCTTATACATGGAGTGGAGTCTGTATTGATGGTTGAGTGTGAGATCCCTTCTTTGAAGCTAGCCATAGAGCTCTTACCGTATACTTCATCATTGGAGGAATGTTTGGTCCATTTAGAGCAGCTTGATGAGTAGCGTCGAGATGCTTTAGTGGCTCTAGAAGTGAATAAGCATCGCGTTAAGGTCCAGTACGATAAATCTGTCCATCCAAGGAAGTTTAGTGAGGGAGATTTGGTCCTTTTGTGGGATCAAGCTAAAGAACCCTTGGGGACAGGAAAATTCAACCCCATGTGGCATGGTCCTTACGTGGTTAAACATGTGTTAGAGAAAGGCGCTTATGAGCTAGTAGATTATGAAGGGATGGCCTTGGCAGAGCCTAGAAATGGGCTCTATCTTAAAAAGTACTATGCATGATTTTCAACCAGGGTTGACTATTGTATATTATTGTATAGCATTTTGCATAGTTAGGTTTTTCTTATGGTGATTGGGTTTATTGATTAGCTTCTTTTTATTATGGTAGATATCAATGGATTCTTCCATCTATATAGGATTCATGGATGGTGCAAGCCGTCACACTCAACACTCAGCCTCTGTTGCTTGGGTGATTTATACTCCTATGGGTCAGGTATTGTCTTTAGGAGGCATATGTTTACGACCTTCTTCAAACAATGTTGCTGAATATAGTGCCGCTATTGAGCTTCTACGGGATGCCATTTCACATGGTGTTCTATCTCTCGAGGTACGTCTTGATTCAAAGTTAGTAGTGTCACAGCTTAATGGCTTGTATTAGGTTAGAGATCCAACATTATTACGAAGATTCTTACGTGTGAGATTGTTAGAATGGAAATTTTACAGCATAACATACATACATGTTCCAAGAATTTATAATCAAGTTGCTGACTCATATGCTAACTATGTGTTAGATTGGAATTTTTTTCATAGATAGTAAGCTCATCACAAACATACATTTTTACACAAGTAAATAAATAAACCGATCATCATAAAAAAATTTCATTAAACATCCAAAATGTGATAATACATAGTGTCATAATACAAAAATGGGGCTTTTGAGATACCAAAATATAAATATACGATAGGAAAAAATGTATCAATCCCAGGTATCTAAGCCTAGGGAGGAGGAGGGGGGTTTTGATCGTGGAATGTCACCATGGCTCTAGCTAGTCGTATAAACAACCACACCCATGCTTGTGGCACAACCACCACCTGACGCTGGATGGACTCAGGCGGTTCCTCAACCTGCGCCATGGGTATCTTGTGTGTCAGCCACATGAAGTTGGTATGAATTCTTTGGAGCGTCCGCTCCGCATCCACACCCGTAATGTCATCTCTTCTTCCCCTCCATCTATGATGAGGGAAGCATCCAAGGCCACCGTGGTCCTACATCCGCATACATATGATAGGATATCACTATGTGTTGTCACGCAAAAACATGTCTTTTTGATTCCATATATCAAAAAACACACAAAAAAAATTAAATAACTCAAAAATCTTAAAAAGAGGGTTGGGATTCGTTACCAATGTCACCGTATGCCGATCCTGGTGGTAATGGCATGTCGGGGTCTCCCCAAAAATCTATCCCTGCATAGGGGTAATCATCGATGGAAACTATCTGTCATCGCCACCATGGAAAGAAATCAGCTGGATAGGGGTTGGACACCCTGCCTCCACCCAGTCTGCGCATTGCATTTTCCCAACGTCGTTGGATCGGATCTCGAACCCCGTGAAGAGGAACGTCAACTCTAGGGCTCAATCCCAGAACACGTTCAAAGAAAAACATCCTCAGTATGCTACTGAAACCAAAGTTTTGTACTTTGCCCATCTTGCACTCACTAAGCTGGTGTTTCATGTTTCCCAATAGTGCAATGCTCCAATCGTACACCGTGGGTCTCATGCACTCCACTGCATAGAACATCAGAGGCTGTGAGGCTTAGTGGATTGAGGCTAGCCCTGTTATCCTACCCGTTGTCATTAGTATGGCCTTTAGGCCTAGAAACTGTATGGAGTTAGTTGGGATCTAACTCCTGACCTTCTCCGTGTCTGGATAACAATACACTATGATGTACTCATCTATGGTGAGGCCACCTCTGGGCCCGCGAGATTGCAGGTTCAGCACTTCCCCCCGTTGGGAAAGTATAGTAATAAAGTATATGTCCTCCACTTCTATGGTGAGGGACATCCCATCAACCTGGAAAGACTCTAATTTAGGATCCCAATAGTCTACTAACATCTGCAGCATTCTTGGTTTGGCTCTTAAGCCACCAAGACACCAAAACTTGTAGAGCCCGCATGCACGAAGGGCTTGCTGTGCCATTAGATCACCACGTACTACTTCTTCTACAACCCCGTGCTCACATTCTCTCCATTCTAGAACCATCCTGCACATTTAAATCAAGTTTGGGTCATTAGAAGTCTTTAAAAAACTTGACCGCGACCGCATATGCAAATGTTTTCTAAACAGTCGTGTATGTACGCGACTTTGAGGGATTTTTTCACGTATATCTAGGCTTATATGCAGAAAAATACTTGATTTCTGTGTGGGCTAAGGCGCACACTTTAGGATGTCCTAGAAATCAAAATTGACCATGGAAAATTGAAAATTTTACATGAAAATGAAAGAGCAGGGAATGGGAAATTACCTGGAAAAAACGGTGTCGAATTTCGTCGGTTGGATCTCCCAGAATTCACGTTTGAAGTTCTGAGCTCAATTGGGTAAAAATTTCAAATGTTATATAATGTTTTGAATTTTTTACTATTAATAAAAAAATTTCAAATTTTTGAAAATTTTTACCCCCTTTTCTATAGTTTTGGACCGTTTCTAATCCTTTTAAACTATTTTTGACTATTATATGATGTAGGAGACCGTTTTGAGTGCCATTTCGACCATTGTTTTGACCCATTCGTGTTGATTTTAGGTATCATTTCTAAACTGGCATATAGGTTAGGTTTCACGACCATTTGCATTTTGCATGATCTTATGACCGTTTCATCATAATTGTAGGTACGAACCCATTCTATCTTGTCATGGAACCTTCTTGCTGTTTTAGAAGTGGCATGATTTGAATGGTAGAGCTTGACCTCACATGGGTACCCTAGTTAATGCCTTATTTGCATTTGGTGCCCATGCCGACAATTTTGTCCTTTAGGGTGTGGGAGTCCGTTGTATAGTATTGCCATAACATTTCGCAAGAGCCTCATACTCCTCTTGATCTTTTGTTGGCCTATTTCCCCCAGATAGCCTTATGTCAAGTTGTAATTGCATTATCATGAGCTTTGCCTGCCTCATTTGAGCCTTATGTTGGCTTCCCTAACTTTGCGTATTAGCCATATAGCCTAAGATTGTCTCATATCTAGCCACGTAGAGCCATTTTATATATCGTTTGTAGCTTGATTCCCTATTTTTATCAGGAGGGGACTTTCCCCCGAGTGTCACTATCCTACACATGTGTCCTTGCATTGAGCATAGGTATGTTCCACTGCTTGGAACTAGTTTGTTTTCCCATTTGACACTCGTCTCCTCCTAGTCTGTAACTTTAAAGTGATTTTATTAATTTTCAAGCTTTTCAAATATTTAAAAAAGTCCAAAAAAAATTTAAAAAACCAACAAGCCGGACAAGAAAATATGTTATTTTTGGAAGCAGTCGAGTCATGGCGCCTTCGAATATAGCACTGTATATAACATTCATTTCTTGGGTTAATAGTTTGACTTTAGGAGCTGTACTCATTTATTTGAGTTTATCTCCACCGACTGGTTAAGCTTCCAGTCCCTATCGAGCCTCTGTCGATGCCTCCTATGTCACAGAGATGTCCCAGTTTTACATATCGAGTCTATGCTGCCTACATTCAATCACCATTCACCTTTATGCTCTTGTTCGAAGGAAGTTGAAACCTGAGTCAGACATTCCTCAGTTATCTTGACTTTTCATGTTGGCCATTCTCGGTACAGTTACTGGTTCGTGCACCTTATGATCGAGTCCTTCCACATTATACAGTGTTGTTAAGTATCTTGTGTTGGATGATAGGGGATGCATTAATGCACTCCTTCCAACGGATTTCATCCCAACAACTTCAGATCGTTTATTATGGGATAGGAATCTAGAGTAATTTTTGAGTGCCTTGAGGTTTGCATTCATCAGTGGCAAGTTCTCTCGCCATCGACAATTTTTTGGGAATACATCAATGTCCCCTGATCGATGGATTCTCTCAAGTGTTCAACCTCAACACATTTATTCACACTTGTTAGTTTGAACTCTAGTACCTTGATTCCCATTTTCATTATTGGTGGGTGATCTCGCGTCTGTTAACAGTATACATCAATGACCAGTAATCAGATGATGGACTACTATGTTCGACCTCGACACCTCTATTCACATAGTAGGACATGTACTTGTAGTGGTTTGTGTAGAATACCTTCCAGACTGGTGGCATATCTTATATGCTACCTCCTTGAACGTGCTAGCGTTCATGAGATTTCAGCTCTCGTGACTTGATTCCAGTATATGTCAGACATTTTTAGCCATTATGGAGATCTTGATCTATTGTATATCTTCAGTCTTCATGGAGATCATGATCATTTGTATATATTCATCATGGAGATTTTGAGATTCATTATATTGTACATGGCGATGACCACATATGTCATATTGTATCATGCCTATTCATGGCCATTGTACTCTTATGTATCCAGGACTGCTATATGTATTTGTAGTTATTTGCAGAGTTTTATCATTGTATAGTGCTAATTGGATGGCTAGTTCTTCCACTGGGTTCTTCATCTCTTGACTTTTGGAATGGACTTATAATGTATTTCATCCATCGTATGACCCCTCTGACCTCACACATTAGGGGGCATCTCTTATAGCTAATTTTACCACACATGGTGAATCACATTTTTATGGCCTTACCTATCCCTCTACAAACTCCTTAGACCCCACGAACCATTTTTTTTCCTTTGATGTTTCCAAGATCATCCCTAAAAACATGTAAAAATTTCCATACACGACTTTTAAACCCTTTTTCACGTATATACGCTGGTTTGAACCCTAAAACCGTGTACATTGGGATGTGTGCAAAAGGCCAAATTATTTTGGAGTTTTCCTTGATGTGGATCCAACTCACTTGTCTCCTAGCCTTCCATATGCCTTGAGATCACTCAGATTCGACCTTTCATTACCCCATTGAAGAGCTATATAAGGAACCCTTTGGATACATTGAAGGCATGAGGAATTGAGAGCAAGAGAACTATAGTCAATTATTGTCGGAACTTGTGCTTGAGTCTGCATCCCTTGTCCCTTGGAGCACTTTTTTGTTCTTCCCAAGCTTTCCCTTTGCTTGTGAGCTTGCTATCGAGAGATGGAGGATTGAAGTGGTGGAGGCCCAAGTGGGGGACTCAGTTTCTCCGATTCGCAGACGTGCGGATAGAGGTTGTATTCTTTGTAATCTCTAATTTTATATTAATAGAAATATATTTTCATGTCCAATAATGTGTATTTGAATGTGTTGATGCCTGGGAAATCTCAGGCGACAACAGCAAGGGATTCTCCTTAGTAAACGTTCCCAACTAGCCCGTTACTGTTTGGTATGGGGAATCCGTCTGGCTTGCGGTCCGGCTACCGTAGGTCAAGTAACAAAAATAAAAGGCTTTACCAGTTGGCTCGGTCCACCATGTATATTTTTGTGTTTTAGTTTTAAGTATGATATGCAAGTGCCTATCTAAAATACAGATTGATACAGAATATGAGTAGCAGTCACAATGTGATGCGCATGTTCTTACCTCTCATCTTAAACTCTCTCACATCTAAATCACACACAGCAAGAAATTAAAACCAACTATCTAACTGTCCCTATGGAGCGAGATTATCATTTAATGAGTAATGTATTACTGTTCATGCATTAAGAGAAATCACAAGTAGCTATTTTTATTTCAAAACACATAAACATGAATAGATAGATGAACAACAAGATAGCTCATTGTTTGTGAAAACATTCATTACTCATAGTGGAAATTATCATAAAATAAACTAGAGAACATTTACACAAGAACATAAGTTCAACAAGTTAGAATGATCTCACAGTTAATGAATAAAAGCTGAAAACGAAATAGTTCCCCTTCAACATCATCCATTGCACAACATTTGAACATTCCACCAAAGCTTTCTCCAATAGGAAAAATTGTAATTTTCTATTGCAAAACTAAATAGTTCCTCTTAAAACATGTTCTCACAAGTCTAACTGGGAAAAATTCCCTTCTCCTATCTAATTTTCCTATACTTATACTACAAGCAAACTCTTGGGATGCCCCTCGATGACCTTTGGGCTCTTCAACCGTTTAATCTCACAATTTTGTCCTTTTGTGAGTGCTCATGATTTAGACAATACGTTACATTTCATTAAAAGCTAATTGTAGTTTTATAACGAGAGACCAGCTCAATCAGTGATCAACTTTTCCTTGAGCCTCTGCTGCTAGCAAATACGCTGGTCCTGTTTTTTATCTTGCTTCTCTATGCTTCAACCTCTTCTTTCCTTGCTGCCTCCCTTCCGCTTTGGCTTCTAGATATATCTTGTTGCAGTAGTCACCCTGTCATGAACATAGCAGATTTCAGACCATCAAAGTAACACAAACTGCATTAATACATGCATTCTATAAAATGAACTATAAACAGTATTAATGCATGAAAATAAAGAAAGTCAAGGCAAAAGAAATCCTGGAAGTTTATGCTTAAACCCCTGTTCAAAACTTAAACATATGCCCGATAGAGCAGATGCTTCATCCCAATCCAATCCACATCTAATGAAAACATGAACCAGGACAAAGTAACGACCATTCTTCAAAACACCAAAACCTCAAACCGCGTTCTTCAACTTAGACAACCTTAACATCGACCCGCGCCCACGGGACATCTCCGCCATTCTATAGAACAATGTAAAAACACTAGGAAGGCGGGAAAAAACCCACCGACAGTACTAAGCATCGTGAAGATAACCAACCTTGGCAGGTGATCATACTACAGCATAGGGCTATTAGTTCATTAAGTTACCGCAATGGTGAAAACCATACAAATAGTGGTTTCCCCGATCAACATAAAAAAACATCGACGAGTGGAAGAACAGAGGACTCCGACAGCATAGTCCTATTCAGAGCCTCAATGGCGGGAGATGGATAGACAAAGGGCTCCACGACAACCAAGAACATTGGCGAAATAAACACTAACCGCAGCCTCAAACCACGGAAACACTACGGTATCGGATGACTAGCTCAAAGAGGAGTCGCAACGGCGAAAGTCACATGGACTAAGGGTTCCACAAAAATAGAAAACACTCGCGAAAATCAAACCATCGGAAAAAAATATAACAAACAAAATCGGATGGTTATTCTGCTCAAGAGCCGCAATGGCATAAAGCAATCAGACTACAGCTTTCAATCAGAGCTATAAAAATTTTCGATAGCGAAAAGAAAAAACAATAAACCCGAAATCAACGAGAATAAGCCCCAATCCATCGAAACGTTTATTATTAAGCTTCAGCAACAGCGACTGTATAGAGGACTATGGTTGCGATTCACAGTTCAAACAACTTCCGAGAGCGAAAAAGGCTGAGATAAACATCCGTAAGTCAAAACTCAAATTCAAATCAGCAGCATCAGCAGACAAAGAAATTCATTCAACAATCAACCTCAAAGATCAAACTAGCAGCAGAGTCAAACAATTTCAATAAATCTAAGCAAGACAAAATTTAAAGGAGGGTCTCAAAATTTTAAGAAATTTGGGAAATTGTTGTAGCTGCAACAAGTGGCGACTACCTGGTGAACCCAGATCTCTGGACAAATTTTTTCTTAAGTAGCAGACTGTTTAACAATAAAAACCAACATGTTGAATTCTTCCAGATGTATAGATTTCCCTAAAGGAAAATATATGTACTTTTAATCGTTGATGATAGTCCAATTTAGAAAATGGGAACTAAGACTTCAAAGTCAAGATAACTCTTTTGAGGCCAAGGATATGAGTTTCATTTTCTTTTTCTTTTTTTCTTTTTTTCTTTTTTTTACCTCTGTCTTCGAGTAGCTTCCAACTTAGACACCACAGGATTGTAACATATGGTACACAGAAATATTCATTTGTTCCTCATTCCCCTGCCATTTTGCACTTTGTCCTTTTGTGTGAGAGATGTATTTAATTTTCAGCTCACGGATGGAGAAGAAATTTTTGGCAGTTTGGTACTTATATGATTCAGTACTTTGTTTTGATAGATATTACTTTCTTAGGAGTTTTGACCCTTATTAGCCTTTTGGATTTCAATTGTCGGCATGGGATCATTTATATATAATACACTATTTACCCTGCTTCCTTTCTGTGGGTCTTTTGTTGTCGCACCCTAGGAAATTTTTAAATGTGAAATGGATGGAGCCTCGAAATAATATTCCAGACCTTTTGATCTTGAGCTATTTTATAGGGGTTAACTAAGACTTCAATGTGCTCATAGCCATTTAGGAAAACTGCTTAACTAGAAGAAATTCTATCAGATGAAACAATAGTACACAGTCTTATACCCAAGGATCTCAATTAATCCAGAATTCTGATGCTTTCCATGCAACCAACAGTTTGCCTCTTTTTATTGAAATCAATCAAAAACTAAACTACAACAAAACAGAAATAAAATAAATCAAAATAGATAATCAAATCAGTTTATTTATGCACAAAACAAAATACAAAAAATCAGGAAAAATAAGTAGCATTATCGAACCACCTTTTCACTACCTCCTGTTGTTGCTTAAAACGTTCTTTGGCCCTGGATCTAGACTCTTTCGCCTTCAAAAGATTATAGATTCTAAGTTGTAGGATTTCGTTATCTGTGCCTCTAGACTCTTGGGCTATTATGGAAGATGGTAGCATAATGTTAGGAGGAAGTATAGCCTCTTTTCCATAAACAAGGGTATATGGTGACACACCTAAGGAACTCTTGGGTGTGACCCTATCAGCCCAAAGAGCGTTCGGTAGTGCTAAATTCCAACTTCTCTGGTTTTCTGTGACAGTCTTTTTTAAGATCCTAATCAAATTCTTGTTTGTAGATTCTGCCAAACCATTTCCTTGTGGGTAGTAATTGGTAGAATAATGTAATTTAATTCCTCTTTTATGAGAAAATGCAGTTAATCTAATGGAAGAAAAATAAGTAGCATTATCGAAAACAAGGGAAATTGGAACCGCAAACCTGGTCATAATATGATCCTGCAAGAAATCCATGACCGCATTTTCATTGACTTTACGCAACGAAATGACCTCGGCCCATCTAGTGAAGTAGTTAGTTGCCATTAAAAAATATTTTTGCTGTAAGGAAGAATTTGGTTTTATTTCTCCAATGATATCAATTCCCCACTGCTCAAATGGTTACACTATCATCACGGGCTTCAATGGTCCTGCTACTTTAGCTGGTCTTCCCCCACACCTCTGGAAGATATCACAATTTGTAACATGGGCATGAGCATCCTTGAACAGCGTGGGCCAATAGTATCCATCTTTGAGAATCTTGTGGGCAGTCATATCTTTAGAAAAATGGCCTCCAGCAGGCCCGTCATGTAACTCAGCTATGACCTTTTTGGCGTCTTCTTTCTCTAAACATCTGAGAAGGACTCCATCATAATTTTTCTGAATAAAATTCCATCAATGATCTGATACATAGCTGATTTAAGTCACAACGCTCTTCGCTACTTGGAATTCCAATGTTCTGGAAACAAAACTTCCTGAAGATAATGAACAAGGTCTCGGTACCATGAATCTGGAGCTGTGAAAAGAGGACATACATCCATCATATGTAATTCAGCTTCATTTTCCCAATCATTTTCTTCATTGTTTTTACCCTTAGACATTAATTTGCACAGTCCTTGTCCTTTAACTATGCACGCTGGTCTGAATTCAAGGTCATATTCTTGTAAATATGTTACCTAGTTGCCTCTTCTTTCTCCTAATTCCTTTTGTACGAAAAGAGACCTCATAGCTGAGTGTGGAACTATTACCTTTGTTTGGTTCTTAAGTATTTATGGCCTGAATTGTTTTACCGCTTTGAATATTGCATGAGCTTGTTTATCTACCACTGGGTAATTCAATTTCCCCCCCTGCAGACCAGTGCTCATAAATGATATGGGGAACTCATCTCCCCCATCTTCCTTCTGAGTAAGCACCGCTGCTAGTGAATCGTCAGAAGTGAAAATGTACAAAATAAAATCCTTATCAAAATCTGTACTTTTGAGAGAGGGTGCATGAGCAATAGATGTCTTTATTTTACTGAATGCATTCTTCTCTACATCAGTCCACTTGAATTGTGCACTTTGTTTCACCATTTCCTGCAAAGGTTGAACAATTTGAGAAAAATCCGGCACAAACCTTCGCACGAAATTTATTATCCCCATGACTTATTGCATCCCTTTTTTGTTATGGGGTAAGGGGATCTATTCAATAGCTTTGATCCTTTCTGGGTCTATGGAGATCCCCTTTTTAGAAACCACGTGACCCAGTAGCTTTCCTTCTATAACAGCAAACACACATTTCCTTGGATTCAGTGAGATGCCATATTTTCGACAACGCTCGAAAATTTGTTTTAAATGGAATGCATGTTCTTCTCTCTTCTTTGAAAATATCATCACATCGTTGAGATACACTACAACACTACATCTAATTAGACCGCGAAAAGCTATATCCATAGCTCTCTAGAAAGTAGCTCCAGCGTTAATGAGTCTGAAAGGAATCCTTCTGTAGGCAAAAGTTCCCCATTTTGTTTTGAATGTAGTCTTAAGTCTACCTTCTTTAGCTACTAACACTTGATTGTAGCCAGAGAATCCATCTAATAACGAAAATAACTTAGAACCCAAAACCATCTGCAATATCTGTTCCATGGGCAGGACTGGATAGTTGCCTTTGTCTAAAGCACGATTTAGGTTTATGAAGTCCACACATAGTCTTATTTCTCCAGATTTATTCCTTACTGGTACCAAATTTGAAACCCATTCTGAGTGTCTAACTTTGAATATAATTTTGGCATCCAAATTTCTTCACTTCACTCTGAATTAATGGCTCCAGTTTTGGATGCATCTTCCTCAAAGGTTGTTGATAAGGCTTGACTCCAGACCTAATAGGAATGATGTGTTGTATAATCTTGGTATCATATGTTTTAAGTTCTTCATATGTCTAGGCAAATACATCTTTGTACTATTTGAACAAACTAATGAATTTATTTCTTTCACCCGGGGAACAACACTTTCCCAAATTTACATATTTGGGTTTAACTTCATTTCCCAAATTTATCAGCTCGAATTGCAAAGATGCGCTGTGAGCCTTGACATTTGCTGGTCTTCTGAACTTGTTGTCTAAATCAAACATCCGCTCTAGAGTCCTGACCCCTTTAGGAATGAAGCTGTCAAATTTTAACTCAACTTGGTGTTCTTCGTCATCAATAATTTCCCCTTTGAAAGTTTCATCATTCATTAAACATTCCAAGATTTGTTGATCATCATCAAAAACTCGTAGATTAGTAATCATGTCTGGAACCGAAGGCCTGAAAAGTAATTCAATAGAACACTTGTTAGTCATAGGCACAAGCCTTGCAGCCGAGGTAGCTAACAAGTCAGCTACTACATTCTTAAGTCTAGGAATGGATAAAATATTAAATGCATAAAAATTTGTCAGCAAATCCCATACTTCATTCTGATAAGCTTTTAAATGAGGTGAGATGTAATGTATCTATTTTCGAATATGTTTTACAATTATTTCAAAATTCCCATATACTTTCAGATTTTCTACTTTTAACTCGATTGCTTTTCTTAGTCCTTGAACTAATGCTTCATATTCGGGTGTGTTATTGGTACATTCAAACTCTAATCTGCATGAAAGAAAATGTTTATTCTTCTTTGGATCATTCAGGACATAGCCAGCTCCTGATCCTTCCAAATTTTTAGATCCATAAAAAAAAGCGCCCAAAAACTATCTACTTCTATTGTACTTGAATCAACAACTACATCTTAAACTAATTCTACTATTTTATAGTCAAATTCATCAGCCCGTGAAAACCGAAGGAGATCAGGCTGTGTGTCTGATGTGTCACTGAATTCTTCCGCTTGATAGTTTCTCGGCTCTAGTTCAATGAAGTAATTCCCCAATACAAAATTTATTGGTTCATTCTTACCCTTCAGCTGAGTAACATTGTGCTTTATGTGGGGCTCTCTTAATACTTTAATTTGATTGGGACTTCCCTTCTAAGGAAACCAAAGATGTGACCAATCTAAAGAAAAATACCCATTTAGCTTTGCTGACCAATCCTGACTCAAAACAAGTCCATAAGCTTCAGGTATGTCTGATACTACAATATCTATGAATTGATATACCTTTTCATTTGAAGATAGTCGAATCAAAACATCCTCCATGTCCCCAGTTACCTTCACATTTGTTCTGTCTAACTAAATAACCTGCCAAGTAGATGGTTTAGGTTGTCCATTTATCTTTTTGCAGACTGAAAGTGGCATAACATTTACTAATGCCCCTGATTCCACTAAACAGTTGTGTAGGTTATGGTTGAAAATTTCAAAATTTGGGATAAATGGTGGAGTTTTTCATTTAGGCTTACCTCCCACACTTGCTTCACCAATTTCCCCCTCTTTTGGTTGATTTTCAGTGGGAAGCTTTTCTTCAGGTATCTCAAGTGCTTTCAATAATTTTTCTTTCTGATGCGGCACATTACACATCTCAAATAGTGAAATATTTGCCTTTACCTTTTTGATATCCTCCACAATGTCATACTCCATCTTATGTTCTGCAAAATTCGTTTTTACATTATTGATCTTCTCTTCAATGGGTTTAGTAGGCATGTTAATCTGCTTTGGATTTTGACTGGTAATGGTAAACTCAAGAATTTTATTAGTTGTAGTGATTTTCTGAAATTTCTTGACATTCTTCTGGAGTCTCTTAATTTTCAGGATTATTAACCTGTCTTCTTTTATCAGCCCTTGGCTTCTCGTTGTCACATTTGCTTCCGATATGTACTCATGTCTCAAATCACTTTCCTTTTCGGTATCAAACATCAAGACACAGTCCCATAAAACCATGGCATCATCCTCTTGCTTTTCTATTGATTTGTTATCATTTTCTTCCTCATCATTTGCCTCTGTTAGTTTTGAGTCCAGCAGTTGATTCATCACTAATGTCATTGAATTTATCCATTGAGGACAATTTTTTTCAGAATGGGGCTGCTGGTGAAAAGTGCAAAAGTTATCCATACCTACCTCTATTAAGTTCATTGATGCAGGACTGTGTGGAGGAGGTTTGGACTGATTGTTATCTTCTCTTCTTTTATAATAAGGCTTGTAAGATTTCTGAGCTTCCTTTTTCTTTTCCAAATCTATTATTCTGTTTAAAAGCTTATGCATCATCTTTACCACCCCTTCAAAATCATGATACTGGTCCTCCTTAAGCTTAGTAAATAATAAAGCTTTCTTACCAAGATTTTTTTCTCCAAACTGCTCAAGATAATATTCGATGCTCTCTCTTTCAACTTCTACTCTTTCGGCTTCTTCATACATTTCTGATAACATAGGTTTGGCTTTCATCTTGGAAAACATGGCCAAATCAGGCCCTAAAGCTGAAGTATAATACTCAATCAGAACTTTATCCGAGGACTTATCAGTTTCAGAAAAATTCTTAAGATAAGCGGCAAACCTTTGGGTGAAACTATGCACCTTCTCTTTTCTTTCTTTCTTCAAAGCGCACAAACCTTTCATTAGTGCTGCATGGGTCTTTTGGGCTGCATATTTATTTCTGAATATACTTTCAAAAGTATCCCAGTCTAGAATTGAGTTTGCAGGAAGACCAAAATACAGTGAGGCTGTTGCCCCTTTCAAGGTATGTGGAAAAAGTCTGCAAACAACATCTTCGTGTTCTCTAGCCCTTAATCCTTCTATGGCCAAGTAAAAGCTTTGCAAATGGTCATCTACTAAAATCCTCTCACTTGGGTCAGATTTGGGTAGCATTTTCTCAAAATCTTGAGGTAAGTCATGCAAAGGAGGTGTTAGGTTTAGAGGTGATCTGGCTTTCCAAGCAGGGGGTGGATTTTGTGGGTTAGGTGGCTGATTTGTATTTACGCCCGCCATGAGTCTGGGTGGACAGTGAGGTGGTGAATGAACAGGCGTATTAACAGGTGGACCGTAAGGTGTATTTGGTCCCACTTGATTCAAAGGTTGAACAACTTCCTGTAATGTTGTTTCTACCAATTCTTCCAAATCTCCAATCAACACTGAGTCTTCCAATACAGGACGGTCTTTTTTCTTATACTCTCTTCTGGGTAAATCAGGGATAATCGGTAACCCTCCAATATTTTTCACATAATCCCTGGTATGTCTTCTCAAATCATTAACAACTTCGTTATCAATAGAATACAAGTGTTCCTTCCACTTCTCTTCAGGAATCGAATTGGGAAATGAACTGCTTTCTGAACTATCATTGGTGGAGTAATTTTGAGGAAATGAGTTTCCTCAGCCAACCATGCACAGGTGGCCCTCCTTCTAGCACCAAAAAACTGTTGATGCCTGGGAAATCGCAGGAAACAATAGCAAGGGATTCTCCCCAGTAAACGTTCCCAACTAGCCTGTTACTATTGAGTATGGGGAATCCATCCGGCTTGCGGTCCGACTACCATAGGTCAAGTAACAAAAATAAAAGGTTTTATCGGTTATGGCTCGGTCCACCGTGTATATTTTTGTGTTTTAGTTTTAATTATGATATGCAAGTGCCTATCTAAAATGCATATTGATATAGAATACGAGGAGCAGTCACAATGTGATGCGCGGGTTCTTACCTCTCATCTTAAACTCTCTCGCATCTAAATCACACACAACAAGAAATTAAAACTAACTATCTAATTGTCCCTAGGGAGTGAGATTATCATTTAATGAGTAATTTATTACTATTCATGCATTAAGAGAAATCACAGGTAGTTTTTCTTATTTCAAAACACATAAACATGAATAGATAGATGAACAACAAGATAGCTCATTGTTTGTGAAAACATTCATTACTCATAGTGGAAATTATCATAAAATAAACCAGAGAACATTTAAACAAGAACATAGGTTCAACAAGTTAGAACGATCTCACAGTTAATGAATAAAAGCTAAAAATGAAATAGTTCCCCTTCAGCATCATCCATTGCACAACATTTGAACATTCCACCAAAGCTTTCTCCAACAGGAAAAATTGTAATTTTCTATTGCAAAATGAAATAGTTCCTCTTACAACATGTTCTCACAAGTCTAACTGGGAAAAATTCCCTTCTCCTATCTAATTTTCCTATACTTATAATGCAAGCAAACTCTTGGGATGCCCCTCGGTGACCTTTGGGCTCCTCAACCATTTAATCTCACAATTTTGTCCTTTTGTGAGTGCTCATGATTTAGACAATACGTTACATTTCATTAAAAGCTAATAGCAGTTTTATAATGAGAGACCAACTCAATTAGTGATCAACTTTTCCTTGAGCCTATGCTGCTATCGAATCCAATGATCTTGTTTTTATCTTACTTCTCTATGCTTCAGCCTCTTCTTTCCTTGCTACCTCCCTTCCGCTTTGGCTTTTAGATATATCTTATTGCAGTAGTCACCTTGTCATGAACATAGTAGATTTCAGACCATCAAAGTAACACAAATTGCATTAATACATGCATTCTATAAAATGAACTATAAACAGTATTAATGCATGAAAATAAAGAAAGTCAAGGCAAAAGAGATCCTGCAAGTTTATGCTTAAACCCTTGTTCAAAACTTAAATATATGCCCAATAGAACAGATGCTTCCTCCCAATCCAGTCCACATCTGATGAAAACATGAACCAGGACAAAGTAACGACCATTCTTCAAAACACCAAAACCTCAAACCGCGTTCTTCAACTTAGACAACCTTAACATTGACCCGCGCCCACGGGACATCTCTACCATTATATAGAACAATGTAAAAACACCAGGAAGGTGGGAAAAACCCCACCGACAGTACTAAGCATCGGGAAGATAACCAACCTCAGCAGGTGATCATACTATAGCATAGGGCTATTAGTTCATTAAGTCGCCGCAACTGTGAAAACCATACAAACGACAGTTTCCCAATCAACATAAAAAACATCGGTGAGCGAAAGAACAAAGGGCTCCAACAGCATAGTCCTATTCAAATCCACAATGGTGGGAGACATGTAGACAAAGGGCTCCGCGGCAACTGAGAACATCAGAGAAATAAACACTAACCGCAGCCTCAGACCATGAAAACACTACGGTATCGGATGACTAGCTCAAAGAGGATCCGCAATGGCAAAAGTCACACAGACTAAGGGTTCTGCAAAAATAGAAAACACCCGTGAAAATCAAACCATCGGTAAAAAATATAACAAACAAAATCAGATGGTTAGCCCACTCAGAAGCCGCAATGGTGGAAATCAATTAGACTACAGCTTTTGATCAGAGCTATAAAATTTTCTGATAGTGAAAAGAAAAAACAATAAACCCGAAATCGGTGAGGATAAGCCCCAATCCATTGGAACATTTATTATTAAGATTCCACAATGGCGGCTGTATAGAGGACTATAGTTGCGATTCACAGTTCAAACAACTTTCGAGAGCGAAAAGGCTGAGATAAACATTTGCAAGTCAAAACTCAAATTCAAATTAGCATCAGCAGACAAAGAAATTCATTCAACAATCAACCTCAAAGATCAAACTCGCAGCAGAGTCAAACAATTTCAATAAATCTAAGCAAGACAAAATTTAAAGGAGGGTCCCAAAATTTTAAGAAATTTGGGAAATTGTTGCAGTTGCAACAGAATGAATATTTGATCCATGGATTATTTCAAATGCTTATATGTTATTGATTATATATTCCAGAGTAGATCTAACACGATTATATATAGCATGCTTGTCTTGTTTATTGAATATTGAGGAAGCAATTTATCAATTCAAGCTGGAATTGGAAAGCTCAATGGGGATCTACATCAACCGTCCGGAATAAGGTACGGATCGAGATCCTTTAGTGTTAGATATTTGGTTTCTCTTGCATATAGGAAAGGATTGATTTCTGGAGTCAAGCCGTCTGTTGTGGTACCCCAAGCCATAGGAATTTCTCTCCGTAACAACCCACCTATGAGAGTTTCATATACACCTTGGATATGACACCTAAGACCTGCTAGACCTCTAAGGAGCTGCGACAAGGAACCTAGGATTGCGACCAACTCGTTAAGCGGTTAACACATACATATGAAATTGCTGATGAGAACACTAGAATGGACGATGCACTCCAGACAAGAAATGGGGATATAGTTGATGAGACCCCTATAAAAGAAGCTAATTCACACCAACGCAGTGCAACCAGTCACCAATATAGTCAAACAAAAAATCCAGATAATGATACGATCAACCTCATCCAACCAGAATTAGAAGGCACACGAGAGGTAGGAAGAAATAGCATTTCAAGTGCTCAGTTTCCCCAGCCCCTGGAAATAAAACAAGTACTTATTGGATCATCAAAGAACCCAAGATTCTCCAATATCTGAGATTATTCGTATGATGAAGCAGTTGCAAATATCACAGAACTACTTCAGGAGTACCAAACCCTATTCTCTACCAACTGCTCATAAATGAGGGGAATATTGGGAGATTTAGAGGAGATGAAAATACCCTTGCAACTACAGACTAAGCCGAGTCAGCTGCGGTAAATAGCACGGCATGATCAATATCTTAGGGTTAAGCCATCTAAATAAGGAATACTTGTCTTACAGTATGAAAACAAATGGTTCAAGCAATTGGACAAGCTAAAGACACAGTGGCTAGGGCCATATAGAATTGCGCACATTACTGAGGAGGGCATAGAAAAACTTCAAAAAATTAGATGGTACCCATGTCATGGTTATGGAGAACAACAATCGCCCAAATCCATGCTACAACATGTATAACATTTTGAAAAAGACCAAGAGATGAGAGGCTAAAAGACGTAACCTACTCTATTGTAGGATTGCGACAAAACCAGCATAAAAGCACGAGCAATGAGACATGCAAAATCAAGTCATCATGTGAAATCAAGCAAGGGAAACAAAGTGTGCAAAGTGAGAGCAAAGAAAAAAACCATTAGTACATGGGACAAGGAAAGAAGCGGCAAAAGGATGCAAAAAGTGGGAATGACAGGATGGCTAGCATTAAACAACGAATCTCTGACAAAGATGCATGCAGCTGTGACAACTGTGTGACATTAACTGGACACAATATGAGGAGCAAGGAGGCATACTTTTTGATCCCATCACCTATCCTTGCAATAACTACCATAACTAGCTTGACAGGGACATCCCGAAAAGCCAGTTACAAAAGTTAATGAAGAAAGCGTCCGAAGAAGCAACCTAGGAAATTGATTAGACCTTGACCTCCTGTCAAATGATGATTGAAGGATGCCGAGGTCTATGTAAATATTTAAATTCCCCATCAATCAGTTTGTTACGCATAGTCAGAACCAAAGTTGAGCCATTACAGAGATAAACCCTGCCATGTGTCCCTGCCATTTGTGTTCAATTGCGTTGACGTCCATGGTAATTAACATTCCCAGTGAGAGTGAGGCATCAGAAGCAACTGACATCATTGGTTTCCCTATTAATGAGGAATTAAAAATACAGTCAACTGAAGTTTAGCAACCATAGCAACCACCAGATATCGACTCAATGGCAAGAACATGAAAGCAACAAAACAGACGGGATGATCATGCTACCATTCCAACCCCTGGGTCGCATGCTGTACTGAACCCAGTTTAGAGAATTCCAGTCGCTCCACGACTGCAACAAGTAACTGTAGTACCTGACAGAGATCTGAGGAATCCTAGTGACATGCAACCAGGAGAAGCATCTGCATGACCATTGCTGAACTAGAGGAAACGCAAGGCTTTGATCGCTCCCAACGGGTGAGGAAAGGAACCTGCTAGCAAGCAAGTAGAAGATGTCAGGAATGAATGCTTTCTACCATAGGGAGATCTAGAAGCAGAGCGGGCTAATCCAAATTTCCCACATTACATTCGACCAAGGAGAGATGATGCAGGATAGGCAGATCTCCCAAAGAAGGGGGTGACTACTCTAGTAGCGCCGTGAATCCCTGTCGGCATGACCTTGCTGAGCGATATCCTTCCCGAGTTGGATGTGTTGAATTTCCAAGACTTTGACACTCCACAGTAGGAGGGGTTATAGATAAAAGATTGCATGAACATGATCTAGTCCACTACAAGTGATGCCCAGTTTCTTAAGCCAAAGGATTGGGCCAAGGGACTTTCCTGCGGAGGTCTAACCAACATGTTGTTTATGCCTCAGTTTGGCCATAGCATACAAGTCAATAGATATGTGAAGTAGTTACTGGTCTACTTCCATGGAGGATACCTATGGCTGTATCAACCATATCTGGTTGACACCGAGCTAATTGCAAGGATCATTAGTCTTCCAAACGAAGGCGACGATCCTGTGTCGTACCTGGCCAAGAAAGACATTAAACCTATGAAGCAAAAACATAACCTTCAGCAAGTGGGACGGGGCTACTTGATTGGGCCCATCTAGGACAAAAGTGTGCATGTTGCTGCAAAGATCTTATCTTGTAAGATGTTCAATAATATGATACCCATGCAATGTTCGACAAAGGTCGTAGAACTTGCAGATTTATGTGCACTAGGAGAAAAATTCAATTGGTCACGGTACCTGCTAAATGTACATGTAGACGATGTGATGCAAGATTAACATAAGGAGGGCCACAAATTCTACTATTCCTGGCTGCTAATCTTGATTTCATTCACTGTATGGGATAACCCACTAGACTATGTACATATGGATGTCCCACTATCTTTCCTGAGTGCAAGGGACCAGAATCTCTGGGAAGATAAGCCAGACAATGATCACCAGAAAGATAAAAACATTGCATTCTTTATGCACATAGAGGCACTGCGTGAGGTTTTCTAGCAGTCCCACAGGATCCGCACCGTGACTGTACATAGGCATGGCACATTCATTAAGTTTCAAGCTGATGCGCATGCTATAACCCTACTGCCAACAAAGGACTCACTCTAGCAGGCACACCATGCGAGCTTCATGGTGACAAATGACGATGTGGATGAAATTATTAATGTTTGGTCAGAGGAATGGCGCAACCCGCTAGTAGAGCCATTGCCTAAAGAGCAGAATGCAAAGGAACGACCGCTCCACCAAGTTAACGGTGAAGAGCATGAAGGCGACAATACCCAAGATGATCCGTCACAGGAACACATTGAGGACGATGATGATATGGATGATTTGGACCATCATCCATTAGAGCACCAACCAAGTCAAAATTAGGCGCAGGAAGAGATGCGTGTACAACAAGAAGAGGGCCAATCGTCCCAAAAGAAGCAAAAAGATGATAGAACGGTGAACACAAACACATTAACTAAAGATGATCTGCATGAACTTGCCAACCCTGTTGCTAAAGTTGCGCAAGATAACCTCTCCAATCTGAGGATGCAACAATTAAACATTGCTACCCAAGTCCAGGACCCCCCCAATAAGATGACAGAGGCTATTCAGGATGTCAAAGCCACTGTGGAGGCTGATACATATGGTGTTGATCCTAGCATTCCACTAGTTACACCAATGTTAGTGTCACTGATCAAAGTGGTGATTTAGGGACATGCACTCGAGGCAGATGCAGAGACAAGCGCAGGTCCTGATGATAATAGCACACAGATAGATTTCTCCATGCTTGCCTTGGAGGAATTTTATAACATTCAGCAGGGATTCACGTCCAAAATTTGGCTAAGGGAAAATGTCGTTGCTTACCATGCAGCAAAATAGCAAAGGAAGGCCAAGATGCGCAAGCCCTTGTTGAAGGAAAAAGAGCAAGAACTGCAGGAACACATCACCCTTCTTGCCAAGAAAGAGCAGGAAATATTGGCACGTGAGCAGAAATGCATTGCATTGGTGGACTCTATCAAGAATTCCATTGTAGCATTCCCACCAGGAGCAAGGAAAGAAGATGAAGACTCCCTCGCTAAAGTCGCCAGGCTCACAAAGATCGCGTAGGATCTTCGACAACAAGTGGAAGATCTGCAAACCAGGAATATGCCAAGCACATCCCCAGAGGTTCTTGTGGAAAGAAAAAGAGCAACGTCTGAAGCTGTTGAGAAAATAAGAGAAGGTGAAGCACTTTGTGCAAAGGCCGCAGATGCTATTGAAACCATTTGGGGAACACTAATCGAATATGACATAGCTGAGAAAATAAGGCAGAGTGCATGAGAGGCAGATGAGAAAATCAGTGCTACATAGGAGGAAATGAGGAAGCTTCCCCTCCAACATGTTTGTGCCAAAAAATTTTCCTAAGGCTAGGGGAACAAGCCAACACAATCTCAAGAGAAAATATCAATTCAAACTAGGGTTTAGGGTTTTTGTTTTAAGTGTTTTGGTCATAAACATCAAGAGCATATAGGGAATACATTCATCAGATAAGCAACAACTAAATCAAACACAATCACTGATAAAGATGTATATATATCACAAGAAACTAACAAAAAGCCTGTATTGAAGTTTACACATAATAGACAAGCACTGCTAGAAAACACACATTAACCAGCACTGAAATTGTCAATTTAGAAGCTAAACAAACTCACAGTAAAGCCAAGACAGACCAAAAGTAGGGTAAAGAGTCATATATCCATAGTTTCATCAGTAAATGTCCAAGAGAGTCACAACACTTATCTTTGAATAAGCCTGAAAGTATGATAGCCCACAGACCTCCTGATGCTCCAGAAAAATTAGAACCTTTACAATGTCTTTCAAACTCTCCTAAATAGCTATCCTCCTCAAAAAACAGTTAGGTTTTACCTTCTAAACTGCCTCCATCGAATCCCTAAAGTAAGTAAGGTAAAAAGTGGTTTTTTTACAAAATTACATACTTGCTAAAAATAGCAATGCTTAACAAAACTGTTTATCAAAACTAATCACTAACTAAAAACTGATTCATAACTTCTTTGATGCTTTTACAAGCAAATCAATGCCATCAAGCCTTCGAGTCCTTTTTCTAGCTCCTTCATGCTTTTCCTCTAGGCTGTCTATCTTCTGGTGCAAATCTTCATTTTCCTGTTGCAGCTGCTCCACAGTTTTCTCTAGCTCTATGGTGTACCTGTCAGTAGCTACTTTTCCTTTCAACACCTCTCTAGATACTTCAGATAACCGTAAAAAATGCTGATGTACATCCTGCAATTCCTCCACCAGCCCCCTGTTGACCTTGAACAGATTGTCATTGGTCTCCTGAAGCTGCTTCACCTGCTGTTTGTATATTTGAATTCTTCCTTGTAGGCTTTCTTCCTCACTAGGGTTTTCCAGTACATTTGGCTCCTGCATCAAAAGATCTGAATAATCAACCTGAACAACAGCTTCTTCTATAATACCTGCTTGCTTCAGTATGGCCTCATCTTCTTCATCCCATCCCTGTTTTGCAAAGTCCCATGCATTTGCTTTTTATTCTTCCTGCTGTTTGATGATTTTATCTTTGATTTCAACTATTATCTCTGATAACTTAGGATCAGGTTGGCATACTTCATTTGCTAATTGTGATTTTTCTGTACCTGCAAGTTTAGAAGAAGAAAAAGGTTTAACATATGTCTTCTTTTTGCTTTTACTGTCCTGCTGAAAACTTTCTGCTCTTTCACTGGAAGAAGAATTGATTAACACTGCTTCTTGCTTGGAATCTAGTTTAGGATTGAGGAGTTTCTTCATGTTCCACCTGAATTTGTTTGTAGGCCTGGTTCTAAGTTTTCTATTTGTAGTGACACTTTTCTTCTTTTTTCTCTTAGGTTTTACTGATTTGCTCCTTGAAGTAGGTAAATCTTCCAATGCTTCTGTACTTGGTTCAGTCATGATAACCTGCTGCTCATCCTCCAACAGATACCCTTCATCTTCAGATATGATGGTAAGGGGGCTTCTTGGTTTATTTTGTAATTCTTCTTTAAAAGTGGCAGCTTTCTCCATGTCAACAGTCAAACCAGGATGTACCTCCTTATCTGCAAACAATGAATATTTGGCTTTAGGATACTCTGAATCCACTTTGAACTGACTATCACCCTGTGCATGTTCTGAGACTTGCTTAGTCACCTTCTTGACCTTAATCTCACCCTTGCTGGTAGATGTGATTGAATGACCCAGCTTTTTAATCATCAC
>LPNX010866624.1:162773-198100 GCA_001517045.1 Pseudotsuga menziesii
GTCTAACCAGCAAAACTGTGAAATTTCTGAACGCTGTCTTTTGCAATTTCTGGTGTATTAGGTTTTGAGAAAAGACCCTTCAGTCAGCTCCTTACAACACTAAGTATCATCACCAAAGTATCAAATACATAAGAGAACTGATTATATGTACTCTTCCTTCAATCAATCACTAAAATCTACAGGCTGAATGCTTTGAATTCAAGGCTTCCTGGCTGCTCTGTTCCTTCAAACTCTTTGCAATGGCTCCTGGTGACTATTTCAAAGGTGGAAATTTTGTCCTACAACATAATTTACCCTCTCTTCCGAGCATATTCTTTTAACTCACCACGCAACCATAAAAAACAAAGTTTAGAGCTATAAGGGTTTTGTAATGAGGTACCTACCAACTTCTCGAATACAGGAGCTTAAGGCTTGGTTTTGATGCAGCAATAGTCTCTCCTCAGGTGCACAGGTGTCCCCAGCTCATCTCTTCGACCACAAATGCCAGAATTAAGAAGACCTAACTTTCCTGCTAGTGCTGCGAGAGCCATCTTCCTTCACGGGGACATAATCCAATTTTGTAGCGATTTAGTTATTCTGCACGAACTGGCTTTCCTATACAAACGCATGTGGGACGAGAAGTGGACAGTTTAAACCAGGATTTGATGATTTGCCCAACTAACTCCACGATTTTAGCAATTATGAACCCGTTTTTGGCTGAGTGACTGAAATCGACTGAAATGCGTGTCTAACTGCCATCACACGTGTTAAACAACCTTGAAAAAGACCATCAATCACTTTTAGCTGATACCCATGATGAAAAAACTGCAAAAAATTTGAAAAACAGAGAGGCGCGATTTTATTGTAGCGCTTCCTTCATTAACTTTTTCGCCAGCGCTACAAGAATCTTTCCTGTGCCAATTTATCGCAATTTTACAGCTTTTTGATAAATTGTCGAAGGTTCAGAGCTTTATTAGGCTGAAAGAACAAGTTAGCTTGATCTCTTAACATCTTATTAATTCAACCTTTGAATATAAACCTTCTTTATCCCTTTCAAAAATCTAAAAAGACTATTAAAAAGACAAATAAAATCTAAAGAAAATGTGCTCAAAAACTATTAAAAACTAATAAATCACCAATAGACTCTCCCAAAAAGACCAAAACTGAGAAGTAATCAAACCTATGATTGAAGGTGAAACTAAAACAAACCAAAATTGAAGAAAACAAACCAAAATGGAGAGAAAAAACTACTGACATAACACAACAGAAGGTCATTAAAAATGAAGAGATCAAAAGGCTACAACAAGAAGTGCAGACCCTTCGCGAACAAGAAAAAGCTAAGGAAGCTGAGGTTGAGGCATTCCAGTCGGAAGCTGAGTAGCTCATAGACCATATTCAGCCGGTACAGTAGAAAATTCAAGGCATAGTGCAATCGATAGAGGCAGAATCATTGGAACATGTCCATTCTGACTGTGTGGAGTAGTTGGCCGCACAAGAAAAGGAAGCTACGAAGGAAGTTGCTAAGCTTGAACTAATGGTGCAGACATTTCAAGACAAGGTCTGTCCTACTGTGCAACCTGAGCCGGCGCCAACAACTTAACATAGTGCAAGAAAATAAGGCTGAGGCGTGTAGCCAAAGCAAAAAAAATAAAAAAATAAGAAGGTGGTAAGGAAGGCAACCCCAACGCAAGGTGAGCAACAAGAGAAAGTTGCGCGCAGACAGATGAAATCGTGTGGAATATTGAAGTTGCACAGGTCGAATGGTGCACTATAAACCCGCAAGGAAACCACTTCATAAAATTGACGGGAGGTCAAATACAGCTGGCAGACACTGACAGACCGTTACATACATAAATATTTCGTAAGAGATTTGGTGCTTGTGATAGGACAGCACTCCAGGCAGATCAAGTGTGAGAAACTCTGTAATGGTGACCATATAGCATAGCAATACTCGATCATGTCTGTCAGTACAGGGAAGTGATGACGTTGGAAATCATAGCAAATCTTAGAAGAAAATCCAGTACACTAGATGAAGGTCTTGCCCTAATGATGCACCTGGATAATCCTACACGGTAAGTGACTCGATGCTCCTCCTATAAGATCGGGGTGCCCCTACAGCAATCATGCATCACTTAGTCGTGCTGCTTGAGCACCAGTTATAGTTACAAATGGGTTGGGGAGTCTCATGGCGAGCAACCCTGCGGGCTAAAGCAGTTGTTGTAGCCTTCAATGTGTCAGGTATCTCCAAAGATGAGAATAAGAAAGATGGTAACAGTCTACAAGTTAATTCGACCCAACCAAAAGTCTCTGGAAAAGTCATCCTTGTCTATTTGTAGATTAGTATCCCTATCTGCGGCACCAAAGAGGACTCCAGTAGGGACCAAATTTCTTGCCCAATTTGACAAACTCTGTGGGGTAAGAACCAGAGTCCTTGACGCATTTGACAAAGTCTGCAGGATTGGCAAGCGGGCTCATTTTCCAGAAATCCAGGTGGGACTCCATGGGTCAAGGGACCAGGGAAGGGTCACATGGCCAGTTATGGCTTGTACTCTATGCTGCTCAGGTGAAAATTGTCAAATTTTGGTGAATCATTCACCTCCACCACCCTAGCTTGCGGGGATTTTTTGGTTTTGAATATGGACAAGTATTCAAAGTCCATATCTATGGAAAAAAGGGTGGTGAAGAGCAAGATGCAGAAAAGATGAAATCGAGGAAGAACAACAAGAAAACAAGCCGCAGCAAGCACAAGCAAAAACCCAGGAGCCTGAGAGGGGCAGAAGAACCAAGGCCACTTGGATTGTTGTGTCGGAATGGGACACTAGCCATCCTCGGTGAAATTGGAGGTAGACTATGATAAGATGATGAAAGAGTCCCATAGCAAAGACAACATTACTATTCTCTAGGATATTGGTCCCCATAAGAAGCGCATAGCTTACGTTGTCTTCCCAAGCGAAATTGGAACTTGAACCCTCCATTATGAGTCTTCCGATGGTGCCAAGAAGGAAACTGTATCGGTGTTGTAGCCTCGCAAAACATCTAAGTATGGAAAGAAGCCGCGGTGCAGGAAACTGCCAAACAAAACAAAAATCAATCAAAGGAAGAAAGTGCGCAAGGAAGAAAGCAGGAGAAGGTGTGAGAAAAAAATTGCAAAAGGTGTTGCGCAGATCGCGCCTCCTCATATGTCCCTTGCTTCATGGCTCGGGACAAGCCACATGTGAGTGTTGGGGGCCTATTGGCCGGAGAAAGTAGCACAAGGAAGAAGCTCGTGCGTGCAAGCAAAGAAGATGCGTCGCACACACAACAAAAACAAAGGGAGATCGCAAAGGAAACAAAGGACCAGTGTAGATAGAATGGAGAGGTGCATGGCAAAGGAAAGACAAGCACAAGAGTGCACAAGTGATAACAGCCAAAAAGCGACAGGTGCAGAATCCATATCATGGTTGTTTAGGGAAGTGTAATCCTGCATCTATGCATGTATGAAGGGATATTTGTAAGTCAGGGTAATAGTGCCTCATGTCAAGTCATAATCACCATAGTTGTGGCCTAAGGGGTGGTTAATGGTGACAGTTAATAGAATTCCTATATGCAGTCAAACCTATGTGGTCATGTAAAATGGTATAAATGGGAGGGATTCAATAGATATAAGGTTGGTTTTTAGTTGCTTCTAGTTAGTCATATTGTGTTAGGTCAGTTTTCTAGAAATAGTTTGCCTGTTTAGTGGTAATCCATAGTGAAGGATGCCATTTTACTGTAATGTTGTAGAGATCAAAGAAGAGGAGACTCAAGAAGAGTATGGTAGTGATAGAGGGGGTTGTTAAGCCGTGGATCTGGCTGATGTGTGTGCAGACCGCTAGGAGTAGAGGTAGAGTAGAAGAGAAAACTAGAGAGCATGAGAACCATAAGTCCAAGTCATAGAGACATATCTTAAGATCAGTCTGTATCCTACAGACTACAAGGTGCTATACCGTTTTCTCATGCCATATGAAGATCACCTTGGTGTTTTTTCCCAGATGGGTTTCCACGTTATTTCTTGTGTTTGAATGGATGATCAATGTTGTGAATATTTATGTGAATGATTGTTATTTGATTTTTGTATACTGTTGAGTATTGTTTAATTGACTGATGTAATAGAGGAAGCAGTAGATGAATGATATGGAAAGTGTCATTGAAACCCAAATATATGCCTCCCTATGCGCTTATGTCTTAAGTCATGACATAAGTCGCAGTCGTCCTATTCGTATGAGTCAGTTGCGCCAGTTGTGAGTTGGAGAGTAAGGAAAAGTTGCGCGTGATGACATATAGTTGTGCTTGGTTGCGCGAGACTAAATCCCCTATCCATCCATCCTCTTTCCTTCGTTGAGCTCCTTGGCCAAGTGCCAAGGGACTATAATCCCTCGACAATAGTAGAAACATGATTTTGGCGGTTACTGATGTAATAGAGGAAGAAGTAGATGAATGATAGGTAAAGTGTCATTGAAACCCAAATATATGCCTCCCTGTGCGCTTCTGTCTTAAGTCATGACATAAGTCGCAGTCGGCCTATTCGTATGAGTCAGTTGCGCTAGTTATGAGTTGGAGAGTAAGGAAAAGTTGCGCGTGATGACATATAGATGTGCTTGGTTGCATGAGACTAAATCCCCTATCCATCCATCCTCTTGCCTTCATTGAGCTCCTTGGCCAAGTGCCAAGGGACTATAATCCCTCGACAATAGTAGAAACATGATTTTGGCGGTTACGCATCGAAGAGATATCTCAGGTGAGACTACACCTACTTCACAGTTGTTGCCGACAGGGATTGCTCTGTTAGGCCGGTATCTCGAGTATTTGTTGGGTTAACGGGCTGCGCAAAACCTGGGTCGCGCGAGTTAGGAAAAGTGGCCAATAGTTTTCCTTCACTTTTTTGTGTTTCGATCGCAGCAAGACCTTCCCCTATCCTCTACCTCTTCTCCTGTCGAAACCTCGCTTCTCCCCTTGTACAACCTCTTTCTTCCTCGGATTCCCTCACAGTCTCATCGAAACTTGCACCCACCTACCCCTTATCTTCCCATTCGTCTCCCCCTTTAGTCGCGGTATCCACCACCTCCGCACACAAGAGTTGTACTACTCTAGGTGCATCTTTAGTATACCTTTTTCATAGACAAGCATTTTAATTGACAACTATAGAGACAATAAGAACCTGCCTCTGGGTCCATTGAAAAATTCTCTTTCTACTTCGCTGTAAGACTTGGTAGTGTCGACTGTGAACTCAGTGATATATCCTTCTAGGATACTATTCAACCAGACCTCAACAGCTCGCGATGCTCTGTTGTCAGTATACTGGAGCTCCTGGATCAATTCAGGGGTCCAGGATGTTGGTTCTCCTCCTTGGAAATTTGTCTTCTTGTATGTGAACTATGCCAACCATTCATACAGTATGATGGGAAACTCATAGAAAAAATATTTGTGAGGACCGTCGTGTATGTAATTCGCCAACCACTTGTCTATTGTCAGTCCAAGGTTCTAATTTTTTGCTTCAGGAAATTGTCGCAACTTCTAATCAAATCAATCTTGAATTTATGGTCATGTTGGATGCCACATTCACTCTTGAGTTCTTGATCACATTGAATGCCACATACCCTCCTCTCAGTTGCAACAAGGTCCCGATAACGGAACCATTTGTTGGGTCAAACCTCAACCAACAAAACCTAGTCAACATGGGTCCCACTCTGTCAACATTCGACTCGCTGTGATCTCCCTGAGCATCGGCCTAGACAGGTTTTACCTTGTCTAGCAAAACCCACAGAGTAGATTAAATCTCACCTGAGATGTTCAGGGGAGGGTGGACGAAACCAAGTTTCCACAGGAAATAAGAGGACTATCAGCAACAATACTTCATTCGTCTATCTATCATATCTAACCAGTCATCTAATCATTCATAGAACCATTCATCATCACTATTTGACAGACCGCATCATTTATTCATAACAGAAGCATCATAGAACAGAAATAATCATATTTTCACACAACAGATCTACGAAAATAATATCAATCATAAGCAGTTAAATTTGCATCATAGATCCATGTCACACAGTTGCTTCATCATTGGATTTGCACAGCAAGAAAACATGGAAAAGATAATAGTAAGACAGTAATTCAGATCAATCTCCTTCCCACTATATTAACCTCATGCAATCAACTGCAAATTCAAAACAGATATTTCATAGTCTACAACTTGATCTTCTCTGCGATCTCTCCATCTTTGATCTATTGATATATATTAATTCACAATTCTTCTTCTATTTATAGGCTTGCACCTTTACATTCATGGTCCACTTCTAACTATCTTCTAACTAAGTCCTAACTAACTAATGACTAGTATCCACAAAATGTGGTCAAAAATACAAAAAGTGAAACAAAATAATCATAAGTAGTCTATCTTCCGCCTTACACGCTATCCCTATCTTGCATGGTGTCTTTCGAGATTGCGCGCAACTTACCCCAACCGCTTTCCAACAAAGAGTCTACAACAACTAACTATAGATAGAATGCCTAACATTATCTAACTGTCGGGATCATGTCTAACACAAATTGACTGTCGGGAGAATGTCTAACCCGCATACAGCTTGGGTTCCTTCTTTTATAACCCCTTTACAGTCTTAATACTAATTCCCCACATACTTGATACAGATGCAATATCAACTCAATACAGACTCTGTTCAGACTCGTTACTATCAATATCTCAGCCGACTTACTATATCCAGCCACCATGTTGTCTTTCCTATTCTAACAACACCCAACGAGAGGCACTGACAGCCTAACTTACAAATATTCCTTCATGCGTGCAGTTTCCACAAGCTCCAGTCGATCTCGTACCCACAATTGTTAATTCCTATCACTTTCTCAGCATTATGCCTTATTTTCCTTCTCTAAACGCTATGCTACTTGCACACATTTTGCTACTTATATTATGTCGTATCGTCATGTGTCGCACTCCATCCTTCTGTTATGACTTACTTATCTAGCGCAACTTCTTCTTCCACCACCTTCTCCTCTTCTTCTTCCTCTCTTTCATTTCCTCTGTTGCAATTTCCTTCCTCTTCTTGTCTTTATATTGCTTCCCCGTTCATAGCTCCTTCCTCTTCTCCTTTAGCTCTTCTCCATACTTAGGCATAATTCTACATGAATTCTGCCTTACTGTCCCTAGGCCCAATAATGGCAGAAGATAATAACGCACAAGGGACACTATAGTCAGCACCCTTGTTCCATTTTGGTGCAATTTTGAGTTTTCTCAGAGGTTTGGGGGGCCTATTAGTACCATCATGACTTGGAGTTTGAGAATGCATATTTCTCCTTCATATTTTTCTATCCATTTCCTGATGGGATCCCTATTCTTTGTTAATTTACATCGACTTTTGTTAAAATACCTACTTTCCCATATCTTGTTGGATTTATATTATTATTGAGAGGGGGCATGAATCAGTAATTGTGCATATATATATATATATATATTATTTCACTTTGACATATTTTCACCAATTAAAACTTTTCAATGATAACAATAATAAATACAACAGTGTACAAATATCTATAAATATATATGAATTATTACATCAATGGGAGAATGAAATTTCCAAACATGAGAACCCACTCATTTAGGTGTTGACTTGATCCTCAAGAAACAATCTATTTATTTTTGGCACCAACTTGCAATGACTTTGATCTGCATGAGCACCAACTCATGAACTTCAAGAAATGACCTAAACAGATGTCTGTCTAACTACACAAAATGCAACTTGTAGCAATCAATCTCTGACCTATGGATAACTATGATCTCTAATTGTGGAAGAACCAACATCCAAATTATATTCTCTAGCTCCAGCTAGAAGGAGGCTCCATACCCTTGATTATATGTTATTTTTTCTATCTTAATTCAGTTAGGATCTTTATCTGAAAGAATAACAAGCACAACAAGATATCCAAGATGTATAAGATACACAAGATACATAAGATGCACAAGACACATAGATTTTCATTGAGGAAAACATAAAGGATAAAACCCCGCAAACTTCCTCATAATAGTTCTATCACTAAGACAATATCACAAGATGGAAAAACCCAAGGACAAAATGTCTCTAGCAACTCTCTCTCTTCCTCCTCCTCCTCTCTCTCCTAAAGCACACATGAGAGAGTGTGAGTGAGTATCAAATGAGGATGGTGCCTATTTATATTCTTCCATTGAGTTATTTACTCAACTAACTAGGTCGATCAAGTAACCTCTTTGGGGTCAACCTACCTAGGAATACTCATAAGTACATTTTCCTTTATTTATTCTGGGAACTATTGCCCCGAATTGCAACAGAGGGTTTGCTTCAATGACCATACATAATAATGACATCCCAAAAGGAGGGAAACACATATCTGATGGGGGTACAACAATGTAGATCATAATAGCTTCCAAAGTTACAATTACAATAACACTCCCTCTTAACTAGGAAGGTATTCTCTTGCCACAACCATCAATACATATGGTCACGTCATCGTCATTGAGTCATCATCGTTGTTGCTACCATAGTCCTAATATTTTCCAATTTATCTGTCATATCAATATTCTATATATCCATCCCTATTTCATGTTGGGTGTAATCCTAGTCGTCATCTAGGTATTCATCATATCCACGAGAAATCCATCGCATAGGTACATCCCAAGACCATTCATTGCATTGCCACTGGAATCACCTGCATCTCGTACCATCATCTCTTCATATCTATATCATCTCATCATCCTACACAAAACACATAGAGCACATCCTATATGCATATCACATACTACCTTCGTTCTACCAACATAGGAGCATGCCAAGACCTTTCGCGTCACCAAGACAACCTGCATCTTCCTCTATTTGAGAATCGCCTAGGAGAACACCAAGTGCATTACGTCTCTCTACATTCAACCTAAGTTATACCAACATAGGATCATGACAAGATATTTCATGTCACTAAGACAACCTACATCTACCACTATGTGAGAACTTCCTAGGTGCACACCAAGTGCCTTGTGACCTCATTGTCTCCAACATGGGAACACACACATACAAGGATTGTTTACGACCGAACAACTTGCGTACCACTCCAGGATATTTTTCATTCCAGGTCAACCTCAAGGACTTATTACATCTGAAAAACCTATCTCCATGATTTTTTTCACTGGGATAACCTTCCAGTACTTTTTATGTTCGATCAACCTGCATACCACACTAGAATATTTTACACTCCAAGACAACCCACATGACTCATTACATACAAACAACCTGCATACCACACCAGGATATTTTATACTTTGGATAACCTGTACGATGACTTATTACATCCACAAATAACCTGCATACTACTCTAGGACTGATTACATCTGAGGACAACCTACAAGACCGATTACATCTTAGCAACCTACGTCCAAAGCTAGGTTCTTTTTCTCTTAAGGACAGCCCATCTCTTTTCCCATGTGAGATCTCATGCATATGTGTCTTCTAGTCTTTGTTCATCTCTAGCATAGGAGCATGAAAGTATATTTTATGTTTCCAAAACAACCTGCAGCTGCGACTATGTTAGAACTTGTTACTCCCTCTTTTTAGGGGCCTCATTCTGGATCACATTTTGGAGCATCACTTCTCCTCTTTGCATCATAAAAAAATGAAAGTCAGATCAAACAAATCAGATAGTAACTTTTGAATCCATACTACCTCACAACTAGACGAGTAGGCTGCAACATATTTTTCCTTGGTTGTACTCAACTCCATGAAGGACTGCTTCCTGCTAAACCAAGAGATCATACTGGATCTCAAACTGAAGCAGCAACCCAAACTTCTCTTTCTATCAGTGGCATTTCATTCCCAATACAAATCAACATAACTATACAGGTCCATCGTTTGATTTGTGTCATATTTGATCCAGTACTCAATTATACCCTTCAGGTACTTCAATACATTCTTTGTAGCAACCAGGTGAAGATGTCTCGAATCCATCAAGAACTGGATCAGTGTGTTCACAACAAAGCATATGTTCGGTCTCGTATTCATCAAGCACATGAATGAACCAATAATATGAAGATACATCATGGAATCAACCGAATCTCATGAAGCATCACACAGTAGCTTCAAGTTTGATGACATAGGTGTGGTTTTCACCTTGCAGTCTGCCATACTGCATAATTTCCTTGACCAAGTAAAAACCCATCCGCACTCTACTATAGATCCATGCCTAATAAGTAGTGCATCATCCCTAGGTGTTCCATCTCAAACTCATCGACAAAGTTTCCCCTTTGCATCTACAATGAATTCGTCTTCTCTTGTCAAGTCATTGACATAGACCAGTTTTCTTCCTTCAATGTTAAAATAAAGGTTGCAACCTGTTACCACCTAAGTTGTACTTAGTGGTTTTTTATCAAGTGAGCCTGGTGAACCGGACAAGGATAACTTGTTCGGACTTCAGAAGACCTTTGGAAGTACTTCTGGGAAGTGCTTGTTGTACTATATCACATGTTCATACCCCATGGGGGAATTGTAATAAATGTTCTAGCATGATAGTGTCTATAAAAGACTCGGTCTCTTAGAGTTTATTTGTCAATCCAATCAGCCTAGGGTGTTTTTTCCCTTGGTTATTATTGGTTGTTGAATAAACGACTGATAATTTCTGAGTTTTTCACTCCATACCTCCAAATTTGGGCTGGCCGGCTTGGCATTTAGGCCTATTGAGGTTATTAGATTCTATGTGTCAATGTATAAGCATGCTAGACATCATGTTCGAGTCATATGAACATGTCTAAGTCCCCCTAGGTTTTTTCAATTTTTCAATTTTTTAGTTTTTTCAGTGTTTTTTACTAAAAATTTAATTTTTCCAAAACTTAGGCTATTGTTTAATAGTTTAATTGGAAAAATTGATTTTGTAATAAAAGTGGCCCAAATAATCAATTTCAGTCATGTAGGTGCTCATTTTCAAGCTAAGAGCACCATGTAAACCCATGGACCCACTATTTCCTAGTTTTGAGTGATTTTCCAACACTCAGGTCAGAAAGCCCCAAGACTCAATTATTGATTATTTTATCTAATAAATTGATGAATAATGGAGCAAATCCGAAATCATAAATCAGTGGATTCTCAGCCGATTTGATTGAAATCAGTCAGATCTGAAGCAGATTGACTGGATCTGACAAATCCTTGACTGAAGGAGGTGATCAAATCAGATCCAGAGTTGATCTTTAGCTGTCTTCATGGGGAATTGCACCCTCTCTCTCTCCTCCACACGTGTGGACTCTCCTGGATGCTCTGTGGACTGATGTGTCGGTTTATGGGTTGATGTGTCAGCTCAATCAGGCCCCCAATTTACAAGTAGGATCAGTTCAGCTTTAGATCTGCATTGATTAACTCTCCATCAACTAATTTGATCTGATTCCTTGGGAATTGTTCCCCCTGTGGGTTGGATCTCCTAGTTTTTGTATATATCCAAGCACAGCAGCCTCTTTCAAGCTAGTTAGAACTGGGATTGAGGTGCTACTGCTATTGTACTGTTGTTATTGTCCATTTGAAATAAAGAGAATCTTTGGAGGCAAGATGGTGTTGTGCCATTGTATGTGTGGATGATCATTGCCATTTTTTACTGAGGTAATCTGTATCTGTGTTCATAAATTGCTAATTGCTTGTGGATTCGGTGCTAAGATTGAAAATAAGCTTATTATAATCTTGATAGGAAAGGTGCTTTTCAATAAGTTTATTGGCCTTCTCTTTCCTTTGATGCATGTTTAGAGATCTAGATTCAACATGTTCTATAATCTTATATGCATGTTATTCTAAATCTCTGTGTATGTACTAATCGGATCTCACAAGTTTTTCGGCAAGTTTTTTTATTTCAGCTGAGCTACAGGTTCCTAGATTGGAGAGGATGTTGATCTAGTTTTCTTCTTCACTCTCTCCAAAACCTTCCAAAGGCATAGTCCCTAGACATTCCACCTGAAAGCTCCACTGTGGATCTTCAAGGCTACCAACATTTCTCTCCTCCTCTTCCTCCCTCAAAATCAACTCTTTTACCCAGTTACTTTGTTCATAGCTTTGATATTGTTTAGATATATCATCTTAAAATTAAATTTAACATAGATCTATCTTCTCAAATCCCATAGTCTAGATCTTACTCTTAAGAGGTTTCATAAGCATTCTAGATCTAGCTTTAGGGAAATCGTCCTTTTTGCATGGAATTTTAAAGAAAATTTGTAGCTTGCATGCATTAGATTTCTGTTTGCTATTATAAAAGATAAATATAGCAATCAGTGCACATCATATTGGCTGCCTAAAAGGAAAGCCAAGATCCCAAGGAAAGCTTGCTTTCCTTGGTTCCTTTTTTACCTTTTTTAACTAGTTTTTACTTAGCATTTTTTGGTTAAAAGTAAGCTGACCCAAAGGTACTTTCAGAGTTATTTTGGGCATATTTTAGGCTAATAATATTTCTGTTTTTTTATCAGGAATAACATAAAAAATGAGGATCTGATGCTCGAAAGTGACTTTTGGGCTTCTGAATCCCTCCAGGGGTCTCCCTTTTTGACTGAAATCTTTAATTTTCGTACTTTGTAAGCTCTTGATTTCATTATATATAAGAATCAAGAGGAATCATATCAGTTTGCTGATATTGTAACAGCTGGTAATAAAAATAATTTTTGAATAGGCTCTTTCGAGCCCATTCCCCATCCCCCCTAGGGGGATTTGCGTTTGTGTCATTTTTTGCTTTTCGTTCATATTTTTCAATCTAGCGTAGTATTGATCTGTAGGGTAGTATACTTTGATATAAAATCAATTCCATATTTCATTTCTATTGTTTTCAAAGTAACTTTAATACTTACCACACGAGCCTCCTTTTGAGCCGAAAGGTGAAGAAAGGTTCATGGTAGTCTAATTAGAAAATTGTGGTTTTCTCATCTTTTTATGTTTCATTTGCTATCATAATTTTTTTCAGTAACCATAATAAAATCAACCCCTCCTTGATTCCCCGATTGAGGTCCACTTGGACTGAAAGAGGTTCCTGGAGGGTTTTCTTTTAACAAGAATATCCATCTCTAAATTTACTAAAATTGACAAGACTCCAGTGTGTATGCTCTGCACTTGGATGCGGTTCATCCGATCAGTTAAGCTGTATCAAAATCATTTGAGTGACTAGTATAATTAGGATTCACTTTCCCCAATTGACAAATCATCAGGTGAAAATCGAACACCTAGATCAAACCATTACGGTGGCAAAATACCCAAAGGAAGCAGGAACTTCTGAAAAGTGACCTCGATGCGTCGATCTCTATCACACCCTAATAGGTGCGTTATGAACAATAGCCCCAGAGACTCCATTCACCCCACATATTTCTTGTGGGTAGACATGAAGGTTTAGTTTTGGACATACTCCAAGTACTCTTGGGTATATCTGGAGTCCACCCCTTCGCCTAATTTTAATCAATTCATATTTTAACATTAACTTAAAACGTACCAAGAGGCAATTGCAAAACATTCACTCCAAGCACATGCAAGTACATTGATTTCTTTTTTACTCCATTTCAAGGCACTGGTTATTTTCTTGCTATATATTTATATTGTGTCTCAGCATTGTGCTTTTGTGCGCTCATTTTGTATCTTGTCATCTATGGTTGTTTATGGTTAAATTTCACACTCCTAAGTAACTCATTCAGTTCAACATCACCTTACTAAGTAATTTAGACTTAGTAACTTAATAGGGTCTATCCCCCTTGGCTTCATTAGGAGTTGAGCCTAAACAGAGGAGTCAAGAACAAGGTGACAACCTTGACTCGAGACTTGCCCCCAATGACACACCGAGTGGCTTGAATATTTCTGCCACATGACCCAGGTGTGTGTAAGGTGGCAACAGAACCCGATTTACTTTTAGTAAAGCCTCATCAGAAATTTTTCCATCCTGTCATTGCATGTAAAGATTCTTGAACTCTGAGATCTTCTGTAGTCACTCCCTCTGAAGCATAGCATCATCCTCCCTCTACATTTTGTACTCTATGTATTAGAACATTCTGTACTTGAGTGAAAAGTGGCTTCCTCTACTATTGATCTTCTATGTATCCATCTCTGTAATCTCTACTAGATACCAAGATCCTCTATCTTCAACTTTGAAAGTTCCTCTTGCACCCATCTATGAGCTTGTCGTCCTCTATAGGTTTTCATATTCAACCTTGTAGCAAAGGTTAAGCTCTTCATCACTCTAGGTGATCTTCAAGATCCTCATGTAACTGTATGTTCTATCCCATGGGTTCCTTTTGTGCACATGTGGTTCTCTGCTCGATATACACTTCTACTTTATTGGAGAAGTGTGTCTGGTCAATGGAGTATGTCATTCCATAGTCTACTCCCTCTGAGAGAAACCATGAGCCTTTCTTTGTATCCCTTGATGTTGCATGCTTGATCTTGTAGATTCACATTGAATACACTATAGACTTCCCTTCAGGTCTCAGAACCGCTTCCTATAAATTATTCCCCATGATTAACTAGTACTCTTTGATCATAGTCTCCTTTCATTTGTTCTTCACTGCTTCATCATAGCTGGAAGGATCTGCATCAATGATATCACTCAACAGTACCACATAACTAGAGTGTGCTCAATACCTCTTACTTTCTTTGGAAGTACCGTCAGACTTTTCTTCATCTTGGATTATCTCTCATGCCTAGATGGTCTTCATCTCTCGAGGTGGATCTATTGCCTCCTTTAGTTCGTATCTTGATTCTTATATTCTTCTGAAGCTCTTTCTTTCGCCATGGTTTCGTTGACCCTGGGAGCTTCAGGTTCCTCTTCATGTATGTTTTTTGGGGTGAATCTTCTATTTGAACTATCATCACTTGTTCTTCGAAACAAGTCTCATCCTTCTTTTCTTGTAGGCAATTATACACGATATTTCCTACAAGTCAAATTCAGTTGCATGGTTAGAAACATTTCATAATTTCTAAATCATACTAATAGTGACAAATTCTAATGCATAAAAATATATGTCACATAGTCATGCAACTATATTGGCAAATGCTACAACATTCATCTATATTCGGTAACTTTCTAAATGACTTACATATCTACCATAACATTTATTAAGAGTGGGAACTACCCCCAATATGTCAGCAAACATGTTTCATTCTAAACCAATATCAATGGAATGTTGTACAACACCATAGGCTACTTTCCCATCATGTACAATTCAGTAGTATACTGTTCATAAATGAAAACACTCAAACATGCATAATACATCAAATGAATATAAACATGTGCACAACTAAAAAATATCATTTAAGTAACTAGATGACAATTGAAAACTTATCTGTGTTTGTTTGGTGGGTGTACTCCTTCTTTTTCTTTGTCTTCTTAAAGGAATAACTGGAGTCTTATACTTCATCATCTTATTTCAGGAACCTGTGTGAGTGTCACTTCTTCATTCACAACTGTATTCCTTCTTATACAAATACTAAGATGGATAAGAGTATGATATTCATCTTTATCAATAGAATTCTTCTGGATCAAGTACATATTCCTCATCACTTGAGGAATCTTCCTTTTCTTTTCTGAATCTTTAATTAGTTTTGTTAGAGCAATAATCTACCTTAGTACCTTAATGATCTACCTAGGAGACATAATCATTTTCCTTGTGCTTATGTTTTATGGTCTAACTTAGGTTATACTGATCAGCATTGGTCAAATAGGTAATTATGGATCAATAATGACAGTTGAGGCGCTCTAGTTTAATCATTCTAGCATTTCAGACTCTTGCATTAATTGCAAACCACTTCCATATTTGACTAGGGGTGCTAGTGTGTGAATGTGGCTATTTTGTGGTATCCTTGGTCATTTATTTGGATCCTAGGGACTCTCCTACTCACCCATGCGCTCTCCCATGATTTCCTTCCCTCATTTATGAACCAGGAATGCTTCCTACCTATTCACACATGTTCACACATGGTTTCATGACTGTTTGTTTAGGTTTGGGAGCCTATTGGTCAACCTAGGGGGGGTTTAGGGGTCAAATCCTAGCCTGACATGTGTATGCATTCACATGGGATCCAAGGGTTCATGAATATTCCCCAATGTTTTATAAATATGTACTATCACATTTACAACATGTACTGTAATAATATGATCAGTTATTAGCACCATTCACATCTATTATTCCAACTATTTTTAATCTCTTTTATTGTTCTCTTGCATATTTTTTCAAACACTTTGAGTGTGAATATTTCTCTATCTCCTAGATATCATTGAGAATAAATTCTCACATAGTATCAGAGCTAGTTGGAGATGAAAACAATTATAGAGAGGTTTGAGTTGTTGTTTAGGGCATATTTCCAAAAAGTATGAGTGTTTGCATTGCAGGTTTTACAATGTTTTTGTCACAGGTTCCACAAGCATAATGGAGAAAAATAGAGAATTACTTACTCCATTCAATTATTTTGAATGGAAATCTGAAATGGTCATCTAGTTGAGGTCCAAGGGCCTCTATAGGGTCACCATGGGGGCTGAAATCGAGCCAAATTCTGCTCTGGAGAAAACTAAGTATTTTAATAGACTTTTTGAAGCATTTGGTATGCTCTGTCTCAGCACTTCGAGGGATCTCCTCTTTCATGTATAAATTCTTGGCACACCCAATAAATTTTGGCTCAAGCTTGAGCCACTATTTGGGAAGACAGATGAAATGAGAGGACAAAAGCTTGAGAATGAGCTAATCTCCTTGAGCCCAACTCACTATGAGACCATTGAAGACTTATTTACCAAGTTTAGAGAACTACTAATTCAGCTGAAACAATTAGGAATAGAGAAGAAATAATATCATCTGATCTTTTCCATCCTTTCTAAGTTAAGGCCTAAGTATTCTATGTATGTTTCGACATTCCACTCAAGCAAGCTTACAAGTAGAAATTGGAAGATGCCTACGCTAGCAGATTTCATGGAATATTTGACTCATGAGAAGGACAAGCTCATACAAATGGGTACCATCAAATACAAATAACAAGCCCTTGCTTCTGGTGTACCAAATCAAGCCAAATTCAAGGAGAAAGATTTGAAGCAAAAAGAGAAAGAGAAGAAGAAACCAAGCTCAGAAAGCTCCAGTTCTACTGACGGGAGTTTGAGATCCAGGAGGAGAAACAAGAGAGAGAGACCCACATGTGGTTATTGCATAGGTTCACATATTTAAATATCTTTCTTCATAAATAATATGGACTTCATGACCAAACTCCTTGAGGAGAAACATATTGATCTTCCATATTTTGCAAGAGGATGGGAGCGCAAGCAAGGAAGTGGTAAGCATGAGCATGCATTGAGTGCACGGGTAAAAACAATTTCTGATATATATTTTTATTATGGATCTATTTCTGATTTATCTTCTTATATATCAGAATCTGAAGCCTCCATCCCTTCCTTGAAACAAACCCCAGTCAATTCACCAAAGCTTCCTCCCAAAACTAGTCATTTTTTGCTAGTATCTGATATGTCTTCTAAAAGATATTTTCCAATCCAATCAGATATTTCCAATTATGATTGCGAAGGAGATAAATAGGATGATATATATCCTATTACATTCATTAATTCATTTCCCCAACCATTGCATGACCAAAAGACCCAACAACCCTCAAGTTCACTAGTTGGAAATTATGAAAATTGCCTAGTTTCCAATGCTATGTCTCTTGTATATGTTGTTGTCATGGCTTATATGTATTTCATTGGTTGGAAATACATATCATTAGACTTCATGGGACTGTTGCTCCATATGTCTAGACTTTCTCTTACCACCCATGGTTCAAATCTCAAGTCTCCAGACCCTCCATGTTCGCTCAATTGCAATTGTGATCTAGTTTCTCACTCTTCTCTCTCTATGGACCCATTTTCTCATGGAGACATCATATCTCTGATATTTTATGCTGTATATGAAATATTTTCTGATATTTCAGAGCCTAATGAGATGTTTTATAAATTTATGAAGGTGTTTCATCAAATTGGGAAGAAGATTCATGGTTTTATTCATGATATGGAAGCTACACATGATGTAGATTTTGTTGAATCTTTTGATGTTATTTGGGAAAGAGTTTGCAGAGATATATTTTCCATGGTTTATTATGATATTAGATAAGAGTATTATTGTATAAAAATACATTCATATGATTCCCCTCCATCATCAAATGATTCCCATCAATGGTCCTCTCCACATGATGTGTTTACAGCATTTTGATGCATTAATGCATGATCTTGGCATCCACAACATCTTTATCAAGTCTATCACCAAAAAGTCATTATTTCAGATCATTCAAGTGAAGAAGAGGACCTGTTGAAGACCTTTTTGTTCATCTCTATCATATCCAAAAAATTTGGGAGGTTTTGTCCCATGAGGTTTTCCTCCTTACCTCGGTTACATGGATTAATAAAATTTTGTTGTAAAAGGTGACTTGTGCCTTAGTTGTCAAGGCCTTAATAAATAATGTTGAATAAGTTGTACTAATTTAGGATTAAGGGGGGGTGTTGGATCAATAATATACCTTAGCACCTTAATTATTTACCTAGGAGACATAAGCATTTTCCTTGCACTTATTTTCTATGGTCTAACTTAGGTTATATTGATCAATATTGGTCAAATAGGTGATTCTGGATCATTAATGACAGTTGAGGCACTCTAGTTTAATCATTTTGACATTTTAGACTATTGCATTAATTGAAAACCACTTCCATATTTGAATAGGGGTGGTAGTGTGTGAATGTGGCTATTTTGTGGTCTCCTTGGTCATTTATTTGGCTCCTAGGGACTCTCCCATTCACCCATGAACTATACCATGTTTTTCTTCCCTTGTTTATAAACCAGACATGCTTCTTACCTATTCACAAATGGTTTCATGACTATTTTCTTAGCTTTTGGAGCCTATTGGTCAACCTAGGAGGGTTTAGGGGTCAAATCCTAGCCTGACACTTGTATGCATTCACATGGGCTCCAAGGGCTCACGAATTTTCCCCAATGTATTATAAATATGTACTATAAAATCTACAATATGTATTGTAATAATATGATATGTTATTAGCACCATTCACATGTGTTATTCTTCTACAGAATTGTTTGATGTTGATTATGTTGTATCTATGAAATTCCTACTCATAAAGGTATGAAATTTTTTCCTGAGATATCCTAATCTATATTCTTTCCATCCCCATATGTTAGACAAGAATTGGATTTACCATGTGGAACTACCATTGTAGCAGTACTTGGGTTGCATAGTTTCATCTTTCAGAGTGGCTCTGATACCAAGTTAGTTTTTATATCTTAATTCAATTCGGATCTTTATCTGAAATAACAACAAGAACAACAAGATATCCAAGATGCATAAGATACACAAGACACACATATTTTCATCAGGGAAACCATAAAGGAGAAACCCCCGCAAACTTCCTTGCAATAGTTCCATCACTAAGAAAATATCACAAGATGGAAAAACCCAAGAACAAGATGTCTCCAACAGCTCTGTCTCGTCATCCTCATCCTCTCTCTCCTAAAGCACACATGAGAGAGTGTGAGTGTGTATCAATTGAGGAGGGTGCCTCCCTATTTATATCCTTCCATTGAGTGACTTAATCAACTAACTAGGTAATCCAGGTAACCTCTTTGGGGACAACCTATCTAGGAATACTCATAAGTACATTTTCCTTTATGTATTCTGGGAACTATTTCCCTGAATTACAACAGAGGGTTTACCTCAATGGCCATACATAATAATGACATCTTGAAAGGAGGGAAACAAATCTCTGATGGGGTTACAACAATATACAATAATAATATACATCAGAATATCTTCTGAAGTTACAATTACAACAACATTATATTTACCAACTTCAACTGGAAGGAGGCTCCAACCCCCTAGGTTTTATCTACTCCAACAGAAATGATGCTACAACACCCTAAAGATATTTTCAAGCACCAATTGGAAGGAGGCTATGGCCCACAATTCCTTTTTCTCTCCAACCTCCCTTATATGAAATAAAAATGTATTGAATATCTAAAATATACAAAATACCTCATCTTCAATGAGATTCTTTACCAATCTGTAATTGTTGTAACTTCTTTTGTGTGAGTCTTTCTTCTGAATATATAAATCAAGATGAACAGTTGCCAAAAATAGGATGTGCAATAATCACTATGAGTGTATCTTGTTTGGTTCTACGATAACTCAGTCATTGAGTAAAAAAATTGTACATTCTTAATACAAGCATCCTTCTATATGGGTCACTCTCTGTTGTTCATCGTTTATTGATATATGCACTTCGGATCCATTACATAAAAACTCTGTAACACCCTGGTTTTGACCTCGTTTGCACTAAAAGATACATGATGTATATATTGTAATTAATCGTGGTGTGGAGCTAAAGGCAAAATCCCCACCATCGATTTGGTTGTGTTATGTTTCGGCAATTGGGATCGTTTTCGATGGTATATCGTGCTATCTGGCACATTATAGTTTTGGCATCATGTAAATATGCACTCTAATTAAATGAACCTACAACGAGATACAACGGTGCAACAATAATGAAAAGGGCATGATTTTCCTATGGATAAGGGGGGGAATTATTAAACCTTGAGCCTATAGGGAAAAGCCATGTGTCAGCCATTAAAGTCCCTGATGTTAGTTGGGGGCAGTTAATGTTGGGTAGTGATGGGTGGCAGGTTTGCTCCCACGCACACTCCACCAGATGGGTCATTCCTTTACATGGGTAGGAAAACCTTGAGGGGACGTTTTTCCACTCTCCCACTCCCCATCATTTCTGTTTATCCTCATGCATAGGCAGGGGTCTGGCTCACCCTCACACAGATGGTGGTCCTTTCACCTTCTCACGCACAAGCTTCTACGTCGTTTTACCCAAGTAGTGAGTGAGTAGCCGCTTCTTTTTCCACTATCACCCACAATTTTCTTGTGCAGAGCCATTCACGCTGGGGAGGCAGTGTGTATGTGTGTTTCCATACCGATTTGGGTTCGACGTATGTGTTTTCCCTACCCAGTTGAGAACCTAACTTTCCTCTTCCATTTTTGGGTTGTGCAATTGTCTCATTGCCTCCTTGTTGAGACCGAGGTTGTTGTTTCCCCACATTGTTTGTTTGTTGTGGGTTCAATCACGTTTTGGCTTGATGTGGCTATTGTTGAGTTGTTTTGGCCACGATAGGGCCAAGAACGACTCAGGAGTTATTTTTCCCTATCTAAGCTGTGAATCGCTTGCTTGGCTGCGTGTATGTAGAGGTTGGTCTTCGGACTATGTTGGAGTGGGACAAGGGCTTGATTTGCTTGATAAACCTGGTGTGTTTGGGAAACCACATAGACAGAGCTAGAGGGATGGATTTCTTCTCCACAACCCCGAAGTAGTACTGGAAAGGGGGGTCAGGGCCTGAGGGACTGTGTAGCAAAGAAGGCACTGATTTCCTAGTGTTGGGTGTGTGTGGGTGTCCTAGAAGTCAAGCTATTTTTGGTGTAGGAGTCCTTAGCTCTTCAATAAGCTCCCCAGCTTAGCATTCAATGTTTCCTAGCTCCTTGATAGCCTGATAAACCCTACTGTGTTGGCTTAGCTGATTAGTGTATCTTTGGCTATGTGTAAGCCTGTTTGTTCCTTATTCCTTGGGAAATCATGCCCAGCTCAGGGGTGGCAACGTTGTTGAGAGATTAAGGAGAACGCTGGCCTATGGTTGGGTGGAAAGTTGCAGCAACGTAGCTAGTTGCGGGACGACTTCTTTATAAGATGAGTATTCTTGACCATTTCATCTCTGCAATTATATTTGATGTTTAATGAATCATGATGAACATGTTGAATTCCTGAATGCATGTATGTTGCTTCCACTGTGTATGTGAATGACTATGCATCTTAGCATGTTTTATGTTTTAAGAATTTTATTTCAGCATTTATGTATGCTCATGTCCATGGGGCTAGTTTCTTGGATGTTTATGGTTATGGTAGCATCCTCTTCGTCGGTCGGAAGGTTGGGGATGTTACAGAGTGGTATCAGAGTGCATGTTGCAGCATGGGCCTGAATGGGCCGTGAAGATGCAGTGACAGAGCCATCGTTGCAGCATTGGGCCTCACAGGGCCATGAGAAACCAGTTAACAGAGGCAGGTTTCCCTCTGCCCAAAAGAAAAATGGAAATGACAGAAAAATCTTCAGAAAATTTCGTTGAAATTTTTTCTAAGTGCCGATCTCATCGGATCATCGGAGGACTTAGTGGGAAGCTCCTCCGATACAGCGGAGAACCTAGTCAGAAGGTCACCCGATGAGGGACTCGCAGAAATAATTTCATGAAATTTTTTTTAAGTGCCAATACCATCGGCTCATCGAAGAACTTAGTCTGAAGCTTCTCTGATGCATCAAACAGCCTAGACAGAAGTCCGCCCGACGGGAACTGGAGAGAGAGAAATTTCAGAATTTGTCGAAGTTTGAAAGTTGTCAGCGGTCGGTGGAAGATAGATGATGGAATCATTGATACGTCAACTCTGTATAGCTAAAAATCACCAAAACGTCAGCGCATCTAGAATAAAGGACTTTCGATACCGCCATTGAAGAAAAATAGAATATTGGACCGCCGAAACGCTGACTCAATTAGTTGAAAGATTATCCGATATAGACCAAGCGTCAACGGAAAATAGCTAATGAGGTACCCACAGTGTCGACGGAGATCAGCTGAAGACCATCGAAATGCCGACAAAGTTTAGTTGATCGAGCACTAAGACTTTTGGCGGAGAATAGATCATGAAGGAGACGATACGTCGGCGGAAAATAGAAGAAGTGGAGCCGATAGAGCGGCGATAAAGGAAAGGAAATTTTTGCCGGAAAGAATTTTTTTTCAAAATTTGTCTAAGTCTTGAAAACATCGGAAACTTTTAGTTGTTCGAACAACCGATACATCAGCGGAAGATAAAGGAAGTTTCGCCAAAAATTAGTTGTTTGGACCACCGACACGGCAGCAAAATTTAGTTGATCGAGGAGCTGCAGTGTCAATGGAGATCTCCGGAAGACCGCCGAAACGTCGGCAAAGATTAGCTGATGGGATCGTCGATGGGCATTGGTGAAATTTAGTTGATGAGTCTGTCGATACGTCGAAAAAATTTAGAAGATCAGACCGCTGAAATGTCAGTGAAAATTAGACAACGGGGCAGTCGACACACCGAAGAAAATAGATGATGAAGGAGCCGACGCAGCGGCAGACAAGAAAAGAAATTTTTTCCAAAGTGTTAAAAGCGTCAAAATTTTTTAGTGATGAGGTCACTGATGAACGACATCGAAGAAAGTTAGTTGAACAGACCGCCGTTGAACGTCGAAAGAAGTTAGTTGTCCGTTTCTCCGACACATAGTTTTTAGTGGTTCCGATCATCGACGGGTTGTGTGGTCCACAGAACCCACAATTGGTTCGTTGGCCATCGTTGCGGATGCCTATGGAACTAGCCACCCGATGAATAGTGGATTTGATCGCCGATACACCATAGTCCCTAGCATCATCAATAATAGTCTAGGAGTTAGATAACTAGGGATCCAATGCATCGAAAAATTATAGATGATAGGGCTATCGATGAGCGTCGGAGGAAAATTATTGTTTGGATCGGCGAAGTGTCGAAATTTTAGATGGGATGAGACCTGATTTAACAAGGGAAATTTTGGGTTTTTCAAGTGGGATTATTCAGCGATTTTCAACTATTTCTCTAGTGGATTTTTTATCAGTTTCAGGGCTGAAAAGGAAGAAAATTCTAGGTGGTTGAAGTTGGCAATTCGAACCAAAATACAGTTGTATGTAAAAGTGTATAATTTTTGGTGAAAATCGTCATTCTTGAAGTGGTGTGGTCTTCACACCCAAAGTCAGAATGGAGCATGGGGATAGGTGTCGAAAATATTATCCAGCGGGGAACAAGGGAGAATCACCAGAATTTGAATGAGGAGCAGAAAAGTACTAGTGATTGCTGAAAAGAATTGTGTTGCTGTCAATATGGACAATCCGAGGATTGCATGCCTAGAGATAGCAAAGACCATGAAGTCGAACTAGCTATTATGCGGAAGAGGAATTCTAAGCAAAGATGAGGGTTTTGAAAAGGAAAGTCCCTTAAACCCTGTCTTGCTAATATATTATGTTTTATAGGTTTTATACATAAAATGTATGAGGATATGCCTTGCATGCATAGGATATTACATGTTGGCAAAAATAGTGAGAATTATACATTTATAATGAACCACTAATGCTAAATATTGCATTGGTGTTGGCATTAGTGGAAAAACCAACGACGACATGAGCATGGCTGAATATGTTGCCGATGCTGATGAATGTGAACGAAAACCCTATGGAGAAAGGGATAAGGCAACAAGTCCAGGATAAAAAGTTGGTGAGCGATTTCTGCAATCTCCTGCAAGAGACCAACCAAACTGGTAATGTCAAGGGTGTAAGTAGGATCCATGCAGGTAATGGTTTAATTATGACACTTGCATGAAGTGGAAAAGCAAGAGATCTCATACCATGTGGTTATTTAAACTTTATACTACATTCATATAGAAATGTATCATGCCTGTATATGTTGTTATGAGCTTAGTAACCCAAAGAAAGTGAGTACCGATGGTCTTGATTATAGTAATGCATCCTATATGAGGTAGTCTTGGTCAGGCCTTGGTATGTTTGAATGCATAGCACTCCTGAATCAATACAAAGTGGCATTGAGTGGATATGCATTAAGATATTTTATAAATCTTGTAGTTATGCATTGAATGGATGCATATGAAAAGTTTTAGTAAACGTTGTAAATATGCATACATAAGTGTAGGTGCAAATGTTGTGATGCATTGCATGAATGCATCGAGATAATGCATGTTTATCATGAATAACTAATCGCTAAAATGATGAATTGATGATAGTTCTAGAACCATTTCAAGAGCTGTTACGAATGCAGGATGGTAAGTGCATGAAGAGGGTAGTCATGATCGATTGGCTACTGAAAATGATCTATAGAATGGCAAGGTGGTACTGATGATACGCTTGTGAAGTAAGGAGTATCTAAGCACTTCATTTAAATTGTATAAATGATGTGACTTTGCAATTTTAGTATGATAATGATTCACATGAAGTAAATGAGTTTTGGTGATACTGATATGCTAACAGCTGGAAGTATTTGAATTCTATAATTCTGAAAATGCTTCAGTGATTGTTGCAGCAATGAAAAAGTTATATGCTTCAAGACTTACACTTGTTTGGCTGATTGAGATATAGGTTTCAGGTAGATTGGTTGGGGCATGGAAATATGGGTAAGACCACGACAAAGGCCGAAATCTACCATGTGAAAGAGCCAAACCTCATGAGAAGAGTCTCATGATTGTGAAAATAGTTTGTATGCAAAATGAGTTGTCAATTTGGACTTGTAAATTTCAGATTTGAGAAATTGCTGATAACTACTAATCATTATTGGCTTGCATAGAATTGTGTCAGGAGGATGTGTTGTAAGTGGATGTCCATGTTATGCTAGTAAGCATAAAATCATAATGGGCATAGTGGTGCTTCTTACAAGAGACCAACAAATGAGGATCACCTCATTGCTAAGAAAATCAATTTCTGTAGTAGAGAGAGTTGCAAATTCATATTGAATTTAATTACTAATGCCATTGCTTGGTTATGGAACAATAAAATTTGGATTGTATTGTTAGACAATGATTGACTATTTGGCTACTTGATGAATGTGCCAGGGGTACACATTCCAGGAAGACCATGTGTGATGGCCTGCAGGACACAAACTTCACGGGGAGGTTTTCCGCTTTCTTGGAAATGGGTTTCAGGTGAAACTCCATTGGACATCTTGGAAATGTCCCATCTGCACTACATGTTTGGTAAGCAACATGAGTGAGATGGTATAGATTATGTCGGTAAGACATGTGTGGTATATTGAATGTAAAAAGGAGTTGGGGATGGAAAACCGAGGGACTGTCAAATCAGAGAAGGGAGCCCCCATTCCTCCTTAACGAAGAAATACTGCATCAGCAAATGGATAAGTGTTATGTGACCCTAGCTAAGAATATACATGTCAAATTTTTAAATTCAATATGCAGAGCATGTTTTGATTTTATTTCCATTATGACAGATTGCTTGAGTATGAATAGGGCCTACATGGCTCACATCGAAAAGAGGTGCATACTTTTCCCGATGTCGAGTCATGAAAGGGTTTTCAGTATTGACTACACCCTAGGGAGTGGACGCACTCCAGGTGTATCAATACTTGATAGTGAATGATATGAAACATGATTACAGTTTTAGAGAAATAACGCTGATGAGTTTGCTCATATTGCTTGTGTTGCCAGGCTAAACAGATGCAGTTTGGTGTTGTACACTAAAGGGAAAAGGATGTTGTGGAGATTGTGGGGACATTACAGTGTTGGCTTGACTACCTACAGTTTGATAAACCCAACCATTGGCTGGCTTGGTTGAGTAGCCTGATAAACCCAGTAGTGTATTGGCTTGATTGCCTGCAGCTTGATAAGCCCAATTGTGTATTGGCTTGGCTAGACAGTTTGATGAACCCAATTGTAGGTTGGCTTGACTGTGCTTGATATGTATAAAAGGATGTGGTGAAGATGTCACTGAAATAGGGCTCTTATATTCCTGGGGATCCATAGTAGATCTTGGACCTAGAAATGGTCGTTTATTGTTGATATAAGTGCATGTGTTATTGTTGATGGCCTGATAAACCCAACTGTGTTGGCTTAGCTGATTGGTTGTTGATATAAGTGCATTGTTGATATAAGTGTATTGTTGATATAAGTGCATGTGATTTGTTGATGACCTGATAAACCCAACTGTGTTGGCTTGGTTGATTTGTTCCTTCCCAGTCGGCATGAAGGTGTACTGGATGGACAATAATTACTTGATGTTGAGGAGCAGCCTACGTGCTGACCTAACATCCAAGTCCATAGGCAATCCCAAGGCTTGCAAAGCGAAGCAGGACCCTGTGGACAAGAGAGGAAATGCACAATGCAGATAAGTATTGGATTATTTTGCAGCTTCTTGCTTGTGAATATACTTGTGTATATGGTTTGGTTATAATCTTCTAACTCTTATTTAGAGACAAACCAATGAGAATAAACTAAACATGTGAATATATTCAATGTTTGAATATAGGTATCACTGGGAGCGAGGACTATGAGGGAATCCTAGGGGTGCATGTGGACATGTGACTGTCCTAAAGAGCTCAAAATGAGCGATAATGAAAATGGTTCTAGTGGGACTATGAAGGTCCTAGCAGCCAAGATTTGTAGACAAACCATGTGGAGAGACTCCATGGTTGAAAGGTCTGGAATAGACCGGAGACACTAAGTGTCATGACCAAGAAGGGTTGGTCCAGCATTCACAGTAAAGTGAAAGAGGCTAAGAGCATGAAAACCACAATGGTGGTGTGAGTTCTAGAATGGAACAAGACAAAGAGGGGAAGAACTCTTGCTTCTCTCTCTTTCCTTTTTTGATTATATATATATATATATATATATATATATATATATATATATATATATATATATACATATGCATTGTGAAAACAGAAGATTGTTGAATGCATGTATGACTGAAAATAGAATGTGTTTATTTGCTTAAAATAAATTGTGAATGATGGAATAGTTAATTCCTTGCCCAAGAATGGACATGAATTAGCTCATCTGCCTGTTGGGAAGGCATGAAAAGTATGAAAGTCTCCTTGAGAAGACTTGGACTACCATGCCTATTGGGAAATTAATTGACTAATTTTAATGCCTATATTATGCTTGGTCTAACAGAATTTCAATGATGCATTTCACAGCTGAGAAAAGTGAAATCCAGTTGTGCACATTGATCATGACAGCAGACCAAAAGTTGTTTGACTTGGCTGGAAGTCTCCTTCAAACAATTACCAAGACAGAAGAAAATCTTGGAGAGATGCTCAAGATATAGAAAAGGCAGAATGAGATGAACCACCAGATTTTGCAAGACTCTATTTGTTTGCAAAAGGAGGTAAAAATCCTTCTAGGAGCAATCCATAAAGGAAAGGAAACTAGATCAATGATGAGGCATTCGTCCAATTGGTCCATGAAGAAACGTTCCAGGCATGAAGACTCAAAGGAAATTGAGCAGGCAAAGAGGAAGTAGCCAGCGAAATGTTGGAAATGCGGAGGACATCATAACCACTGGGACTACCCAATGAGGGAACATCAAGAGGGTAGCAGCCACAAAGTTCCTAGACTTGGGAATGAGCCGAAAGCTAAGAACCAGCAGGAGAAGCTCATGGAATCCAATGGGCTTGGCCCTGAAAGTTCAAAGTAAATAATTGAACATGGGACAGATCTACAAAATTTTAAAATTTTGGATGTGTAAATTGTATATGTATTCCTATGTATTGGAACATCGAGGACGGTGTTATTCCAAAGGGGAGGGGAATGTAACACCCTAGTTTTGACCCCGTTTGCATTAAAAGATACATGATGTATATATTGTAATTAGTCATGGTGTGGAGCTAAAGGCAAAATCCCCACCATCGATTTGGTTGTGTTATGTTTTGGCAATTGGGATCATTGTCGATGGTATATCGTGCTATCCGGCACATTAGAGTTTTGGAATCATGTAAATATGCACTCTAATTAAATGAACCTACAACCAGCTATGACAATGCAACGATAATGAAAAGGGCATGATTTTCCTAAGGATAAGGGGGGGAATTATTAAAACTTGAGCCTATGGGGAAAAGCCATGTGTCAGCCATTAAAATCCCTGATGTTAGTTGGGGGCAGTTAATGCTGGGTAGTGGTGGGTGACAGGTTTTCTCCCACACACACTCCACTAGCTGGGTCATTCCTTTACATGGGCAGGAAAACCTTGAGGGGACGTTTTTCCACTTTCCCACTCCCCATTGTTTTTGTTCATCCTCACGCACAGGAAAGGGTCTGGCTCATCCTCACACAAACTATGGTCCTTTCACCTTCTCACGCATAAGCTTATGTGTCGTTTTATCTAGGTAGCGAGTGAGGAGCCGCTTCTTTTTCCACTGTCACCCACGATTTTCCTGTGCAGAGCCATTCATGCTTGAGAGGCGGTGTGTATGTGTGTTTCCATACTAATTTGGGGTTCGACGTATGTGTTTTCCATGCTCAGCTGAGACCATGAATTTCCTCTTCCATTTTCAAGTTGTGCAATTGTCTCGTTGCCTCCTTGTTGAGACCGAGGTTGTCGTTTCCCCAGGTTGTTCGTTTGTTGTGGGTTCAATCACATTTTGGCTTGCTGTGGCTATTGTTGAATCGTTTTGGCCATGGTAGGTCCAAGAACAACTCAAGAGTTATTTTCCCCTGTCTAAGCTGTGAATCGCTTATTTGGCTGCGTGTATGTAATGGTTGGTATTCGGACTGTGTTGGAGTGGGATGAGGGCTTGATTTGCTTGATAAACCTGCCATGTGTTTGGAAACCACACAGATAGAGCTAGAGGGTTGGATTTCTTCTCCATGACCCCGGAGTAGCACTGGAAAGGAGGGTCAGGGCCTGAGGGACTGTGTAGCAGAAAAGGGACTGATTTCTTGGTGTTGGGTGTGTGTGGGTGTCCTACAATTCAGGCTAGTTCTAGTGTAGGAGTCCTTAGCTCTTCAATGAGCTCCCCAGCTTAGCATTCAGCTTTTCCCAGCTCCTTGATAGCCTGATAAACCCTACTGTGTTGGCTTGGCTAATTAGTGTATCCTTGGCTATGTGTAAGCCTGTTTGTTCCTTATTCCTTGGGAAATCATGCCTAGCTCGGGGGTGGCAGCGTTGCTAAGAGATTAAGGAGCACGTTGGCCTATGGTTGGGTGGAACGTTGCAGCAACGTAGCTGGTTGCGAGATGACTTCTTTATAAGACGAGTATTCTTGACCATTTTGTCTCTGCAATTATATTTGATGTTTAATGAATCATGATGAACATGTTGAATGCTTGAATGCATGTATGTTGCTTCCATTGTGTATGTCAATGACTATGCATCTTAGCATGTTTTATGTTTTAAGCATTTTATTTCAGCATTTATGTATGCTCGTGTCCATGGGGCTAGTTGCCCAGATGTTTACGGTTATGGTAGCATCCTGTTCATCGGTAGAAGGGTCAGGGACGTTACAAACTCTTTCTTTGATCAATGAGGAATTGATACTCCAAAGAATTTTGAGTCTTATTCACCCAGATAATATTAGATCTTCATTTTACAAGATTACTTCACCACATCTTTCTCTTGCTTATTTGTAATCTTGTTGGCTCAATATATGTGTCCACTTGGTGAAGTTCCTTATCCTTGGATAACGCCCCGCTTGTTTTCATTTTCTTCAAATTAGTATCTGTGTCCTATTGTCGCTTATCACAATTCATCTTTGTGGGGTTTTACAGACATATTCCAACATCCTTGTGGTACTTTTGCACAAGGTTTATAACTCATATTTTTCTTCACAAGTCTTCGTAACACATACCATTTTCTTTGTGGTAATTTTACAAACAAGTTTATGTTTCATGTATATCAATCATAAGTTCCACACAAATGGTATTCACACATATATATGTAATTTCAATGTTCTTCTTTGTGGATTACTATTTGTGCACTTGTGACCAAATTCGTGGTGGGATATTTGGTCTCATGGGACTTACACATTCTTCCATATGTATTTCTTCAATATATATTTACTGTGTGAGGAATTCTTTAGCTTCTTTTGGAATTAGACTATTATTTGACATCAATTACAACTTTTTCAACTATATCCTTAACAATCTCCTTTGACATCAATGATAATTCATGTTCAATACCTTTAACATCAATGACAATTCAACACCTTCGGCATTTCGATCATGTTCAACACATAATCATTCGATCCTTTAACATTATGTTCATTACATAACCATTTGATCCTTTGACATCAATAACAATACATGTTCAATAGTCTCCCCCTTTGTCATTGATTTCAACACTAATTTATTATAAATATCTCATAATCTCCCCCTAAAGTCGAGGTATTCTTCTGTGCGCTAAAAACTCACTTTGTGATCATGCTCTTGATTCTTTTGCGCATATTTTCCTTCCAGCTTCTTCCATTTTCTCATTTCTCCCCCCTGCCATTATGGTTTCTCTTTCTCTCCCCCTTTGACACCAATGGAAAAGGGAATCTCTTATTTGTCGAATCCCCCTGGTTTTGTGCTCATTTCTTCCTATTTAGATTGCTTCTGGTGTGCCAGGTCACAGATAACCCATATTTGTGTCAGGTACATAGAACTAGTTTACATTGTCTTGCCTCAAGTTATGGGGTAGAGATTATTCCTAGTTTCCCTCTGATATTCTCAAATGTTTCTTTAGGAAGTGGTTTTGTGAAGATATTTGCAAGTTGTTCCTTTTTATCTACATATTCCAACTTGACTACCATTTTATTAACTTGTTCCCTTACAAAATGATACTTGATAGGAATGTGTTTGGTTTTTGAATGCATTTCCAAATTCTTTGAAATATTGATAAGGCTTCTGTTTTCATGGAAGATTGGTATACGTTGTTCATATTCTAGATGAACATATTTTAAACTTTGTTTCATCCATCGAACTTCCATATAACATGCTATAGAGACAATGTATTATGGTTCATATATAAACAGATACACTAAGGATTTTTTTTACTTTTCCAGGAGACTAGACATTTTCCTAATAAGACGGAAGCTCCATTTGTGCTCTTTATATCATCAATACTTCATGCCCAATCCACATTTGTGTATGCTTCTAATGTCAGTTCTCCACCACATGGATACCATAATTCAATATCCAAGGTCACTTTCAAATATCTAAAGATTCTTTTAACCGCTTAAACATGTATTTCCTTGGGACCAACTTGAAATCTTGCGACTAGACCTACATCTTACATTATATCAAGTATTGATGTTGTCAAATATATAAGACTTCCAATAATTGATCTATAGAGATTTTGGTATACTTCATTTTGTTAATCTTCCTTTCTAAATTTGCATCCAGTAATCATGGGATTACATATTGGTTTTCAGTCCTCCATATTGAATATTTTTAGCATTTCCTTTAAGTACTTGGTTTGAGAGATGAATATTCCATCCTTTAGTTGAGATATTTGTAATCCCAAGAAAAAATACAATTATCCAAGTAAGTATATTTCAAACTCTTTTTGCATGTTCAACACAAATGTTTTACCAAGGTTGTCATCACAGATTCCAAAAATAATGTTGTCCACATATACCTTGATTATAGGCATATCTTCACCATCAACTTTTATGTATAAATTATCATCTAAATTACCATTTTTAAGCCTTCTTGTCACAAATATTTGTCTAACCTTGAATACCAAGATCTCAATGCTTGTTTTAGTCCATATAATGCCTTTTTTAGTTTGAAAACATAATACTCAATGTCCAAGAGAGAGAATCCTTCAGGTTGTTTTTCTATATACACTTTTTCTTCTAATTCTCCATTTAAGAAAGTTGATTTGACATCCATTTGGTACACTGTGATATTTTTGGAGTAGGAATAGGATAAAAAAAAATTGATCACTTCCATTTGAGATAATGGAGCATACTTTTGCTCAAAATATATTCCTTCAATCTATGTATATCCCTATCATACTAATATTTCTGTGTACCTAACAACTTGTCCTTCTTCATTCAGTTTGTTTTAAAAACCCACTTTGCTCCTATGACATTTTTGTCTTTGGGTCTTGAAACAAGTTCCCAGTTTTGGTTCTTATTAACCTTATTCAACTCTTCTTACATGGAATTAACCCAATTCTCATCAGCTTTAGCTTCAATAAAAGAGTTTGGTTCTACTTGAGATAATGAAGAAAAATATACGGGTTCAGTGCCATCGATCAAGAATCTTCTTTGTGTTACTACACGAGCATTTTTGTCTCATATAATCAGATCTTCTAAATTATTCTTTTGAACGAACCTAGAAGGAGATTTTGTATTGGGTTGTCTTATCTCCTATGTTCCCTCTTGAAGACTATTGTTGTGTTGGTTCTATGATTCTTCTTTAATCTTGTATGACCTATTTGAATTTTTTAGGAAAGGGTTAATCGTCATCTTCGTCTATTTTTTTGTATATGAATTCTTCATATACTCTTACATATGGAATTTCTATAATTTTATTCAACCTAAGGTTTTAACATTTATATGCCTTACTTCTAGTCGCATATCCCAAAGATTCCTTCATCTTATCTTAAATCAAATTTTCCAAGATTTTCCTCATTTCTCTTTGTATAGCATTTGCTTTCAAATTTCTGGAAATGTTTTACAGTCACTAGTCTTCCCTTCAAGAGTTCATATGGAATCATATTTCTTCTTTTCCTAATTTGTACTCTGTTTAAAATGTGAATACTAGTATGAATAGCTTGTGTCCAGAAAATTTCAGATAGGTTTGAGTCATTCAACATGGTTTTGGCCATTTATGGCACTGTTATGTTCTTCCTTTCAACTATTCCATTTTGTTGTGGAGTTCTTGCTGCAGAGAATTGTTTCTTGATTCCATTTTTTTCAAAAATATTGAAATTCATTTGATGTGAATTCTGCACTTTTGTCTAATATTATACATTTTATTCTTAAATTGGTTTTGTTTTCAACAAATTCCTTAAAGACCTTGAAGCATTCAAAAGTTTATGATTTCTTCTTAAGCAATAAAACCCGTCTCATTCGGTTGAAATCACCATTTGATCCTTCAGTTATTGTAGGTCCACACAGATCTATATGTACTAACTCTAGTGGCTTAGTTGTAGTCTACTCCTTTAACTTGAATCTTACTCTTTTTTTTTCCATGTTGACAATGTTTGTAGATAGATTGTATGGGATTTGTAATTGTAGGAATATATCTCACTACTTGTTCCTTACTAATCTTGACAATATTGTCAAAGTTTATGTGACCCATTCGTTTGTGCCAAATCCAACTTTCATCAATTCATCCTAGATGGGATTTTTCTATTCTTTCATCAAGTATGTAGACATTGTTTGAGGTTCTGGTTGTTGTTGCTACTATACTTCCTCTTTCTTTGTATTTCATTTTTCATTTTTCATAGTCAAAAGTGAGAATGTGTCCTTGGTCACACATTTGGCTCATGTTGAGAAGATTATACTTCATATTTTAGACTAGCACGACATTATTTTCTTTATTTTTCCTGTCTCCAAGATTAACCATGCCCTTACCAATAATTTTGGTTCATTTGATGTCTCCAAAGTACACATTTCCTCTTGTTTCTTCTTTACAACTCAAGAAATTTTCTTTGTCACCTGTCATGTGCTTGGAGAGACCATTGTCAATATAACATTGACCTCTTGTGTTTTGTGCATGTGGTGGTAAGCTGCATCCTTCATGACTTGGTTGGACTGGTTTTTTCTGCTATATTTTTGTAGAGCCCCGTTTAACAAGGCTATTTTCAACTGATCTTATCAACAAGGATAGGATTTTGCAATCCTCATATGCATGTCCGCGATTGCCAAATTTTTTACATTCACGGACTGTGCTTAACGAGCTGAAGGAATTCAAGTTTTCTTTCTGAATTTTTTATCCTATTTCAATGTCATTATTTTTATAGTAGGATTTATCCTTTTCATGATATTTCATTACTTGGGATCTACAATTTATTGCTTTGTGTCCAAAATTGCTACACAAATAACGGTTTCCTATGAAAAGTGTTTGATACCTTATAAAGGGAGAACTTTTCGATCGCACAGGTTTGAAGCTTTGAGTGTAAGGCATCTTCTCTTTGCAATTCTAGTCTCTTCTCCACATCGAATACTTTATTGCATCCACATAGGTCATAGTTGTTGAATATCTATGATCTATCCTCGTTTTTCCTGCATATGGTCTTTAATATTTGATACTTTCTTCTGGGTCATCGTGTTCCTGCTGAATTTTTGCCAAAGGTTTAGATGATCATTTACTTTTTGCAGTTCACCCTTTAGTAGTGAAACTTTGAATTCCAGTTTTCCACAATTTTTGTCCTTTTGTTTTAGTTGTTCCATCATCTCTCTTCTTGTTTCCTTAGATTTTTCCTTATGATATGAGAGTTGTTCCTTTAAAATTTTATCTTTTTCCTAGATTTTTCTAATTCTTCCAGAGCAGTTATTAGTTCTCCTTCAAAATCCACTTCATCCAATTGTTTATCTCTTAATTTATTTTTTGAAATATTCTCCATGGTCATAAGTATCATTTCGCATCTCTCCATTTCTGCATTGGATCTATCTCCCAGATGTTAATATCTTACTAAACACCCACACTTTGATACCAATTGTTGGATTTATCTTATTACTGGGGGGTGTATTAGTAATTGTGTGGATATATATATATATATATATAT
>LPNX010866624.1:202852-217981 GCA_001517045.1 Pseudotsuga menziesii
TGTTGGGGAGGATACACGCTGTTCTAGGAAATATTTCAGACTCTGGTGATCAGTCTTGATGCAGAAATGATTCCCTTAGAGGTAGGGTCGCCACTTTTGTACTGCATGCAAAATAGCCATCATTTCCTTCTCATATGTAGAGGCAGCTAAATTCTTATCGGAAAGGGATTTGCTGGTGAACTCAATGGGGTGTTCATCTTGAAGGAGAACAGCACCAAGTCCATTGCCGCAAGCATCACTCTCAATAGTGAAGGGCTTGGAAAAATCAAGTATAGCTAGAACAGGGGTAGTACACATAGCTTGTTTCAGCTTGTCAAATGTACACTCAATAACATGTGTCCATGTAAAAGCATCCTTTTTCAACAGAGCAGTTAATGGAGCTGCAATCTTCCCATAATCCTTGACGAACTTGCAGTAGTAGCCAGTCAACCCCAAAAAACCACGAAGGCTCTTGTGTGTCTTAGGAGGCGGCCAATTGTTCATGGCAGCGATTTTGGTAGGATCCACACGAACCCCTTGTGCTGAGATAATGTGCTCGATATACTCAACTTCCTTTTGGCCAAAAACACATTTAGACTTTTTGGCATGGAGATGATGATCAGAGAAAAGTTGCATTACAAGAGCCAGATGCTGGAGATGTTCAGCCCATGTTTTACTGTAGATGAGGATATCATCAAAAAATACCATAATGAATTTCTGCAAATAGGGTCGGAATATTTTATTCATCAAGGCCTGGAATGTGGAAGAAGCATCAGTGAGACCAAAGGGCATGACCAAAAACCCATAGTGGCCATCATGTGTGCGGAAAGCTGTTTTAGGGATATCATCCTCATGAACCCGAATTTGATGATACCCAGAGCGAAGATCCAACTTGGAGAAAAATTGAGCACCATGAAGCTCATCAAGAAGCTCATCAACAACAGGAATTGGAAACTTATCCTTGATGGTGAGGTGATTAAGTGCTTGGAAGTCAATGCAGAGGCGCCATGACCCATCTTTTTTGCGGACAAGAAGAACTGGTGAAGAAAAGGAACTTGGGCTTGGGTAGATAATACCTTGCTTCAGTAAGTCCCTAATGAGGAGTTCAATCTCTGTTTTTTGGTGAAATGGGTAGCGATAGGGCCGGATGTTGGGAGGAATGCTTCTAGGAAGGAGCTGAATACAATGGTCCTCTGGTCGTGAAGGTGGAAGTCCCACTGGTTCAGCAAAAACACCTGTATATCGATCCAGAATTTGTTGGAGATCCAAAGGATTAGTGGGGGCCGCTGATGGTTTCATTTGAATGGAATGGAGCTGAGCAATGACACCATGGGAACTCTTCTTAAGGAGTTTTTCCATGCGATGTGAACTGATTATGCTGAGAGACCCTGGTTGTAATCCTTTCAATGTGTGTTTGTGTCCATTGGGGGAGAACTGCATCCAAAGTTCAGCAAAATCCCATAATACGGGGCCAAGTGTGCGCAGCCATTGAGCGCCCAAAACCACATCACATCCACCTAAGGTCAAGGCAAACATGTCAGAGCGGAGGTTATAATCTCCCATAGAGATACGCACATTACGACACTTCCCTTTGCAAGGTAAGGTGCCCCCATTAGCAACCATGACTTCAAAGTTGGAGCAAGGATGGATAAAACAATCAGCTTATTTGGTGATCCGAGGGTCAATGAAATTATGAGTGCTTCCAGAATCAATGAGTATTGTAAGAGGAAGCTTCTTGAAGTAACCGCGTACCCGCATTGTTTGGGGGGTAGTGACTCCAGCTAAAGCATGGAGGGATATCTCAAGCTGGTCATCCTGAGATGGAGGGTCAGTAGGCAGCTCCTGAATGTCAACCGGAGCATCCATTGTATCGGGAGCTTCTTCACCAATTTCAGAGGCAGGTGGAGAATCCACATCGAAGAGATAGAGCTTTTGTTGAACACATCGATGTCCTCGAGTGGATTTCTCATCACAATTATAACAAAGCCCTTTTTCTCTGCGTGCCTGCATCTCTGTTTCAGACAAATGCTTGATTGGAGGTGAGCGAGGAGCTGGCGGAATGGGAGGTCGTTGAGAACCCATATTTCGGAAGGGAACAAAAGAGGATTTGGAGCACTGTTGGGCTGCCATCTTGTCTTCTGCCAACTTAGCCAACCCCAGGGATTCCATCATTGTGTTGGGACTGAACATTTTGACCTCAGAGCGAATTGCATCCTTTAGACCACTGATAAAACAACTCCGGTAGAAGTCATCAAGTAATCCTTCAGTGTGATTAGCTAGTTTCTCAAATTCAGTTTGATACTCTTTCATAGTGCCATTTTGGCGAAGTTTAGTGAGAGCTCCTGTGAAGTCATCAAAAGCATTAGGACCAAATCGTTGCAAAAGGAGCTGGCAAAAATCAGGCCATTTTGGCTCTTCATGAGCCTTGATGTACCAACGATACCATTGAAGAGCTTCCTGTTCCAAATGAAAGGCGGCAAGTGGAACTTTGTTGACATCAAAAGTATGATGAAGACTGAAATATTGTTCTGCACGATAGATCCATCCAGATGGATCAGTACCATTGAAGCGAGGAAAATATAGCTTCGGACCGCGAAAATTGCTGGAAGAAGAGACCCCATTGTCTGATGAAGACTCGTACTGTCTTCTGGTGTTCATAGCTGAATGCTCAAGATGGAGACCGAGAAAATTTTCATCCAGTTCCTGGAGTTTGGCTTGAATGGCTGCAAGTGCTTCCTCCATGGTTTTTGCTCCTGTGCGGGTGACAACCATAACTAGGAGATTTTTTTATTTTTATTTTTTATTTTTAATATTCAGGGGGAGTGGGTAGAAAAACAAAAACAGAAACTGTTTCAGCAGAGGAAAATCTGGATTTGGTAAAAAATCAGAAGGGTAATTTGGGTTTGAGTAAGTTTTGGACACTGTCGAAAGGACAGGGAAGTAAAAAATGGGGATTTTAGGAGCAGGGTGAAAGAATGAGAAAATTTGGTAGAGAGGGACAAAGAAGCAGAATGAGGAAAGAAATACAGTGGCAAAAGTTGAAGGCGTTTGGGTGAAAATCGAAGGAGTTATGGCAAACCCTAAAAATAGACAAATGTGGGATTTCGAGTCTTGGGAAGTGGAATTTGGGATAGGGTCTTCAGGAATGAAATATGCAGAATGGAATTGCAGAGGTGTTGGTGAAGTTTCAGGGAAAACAGAGTTGAAACCAAGGAGATATGGCCGAAAAACAGAATTTTATACTTTTTTTCTTTTTTTTTCTCAGGAAGGGATCTGCAACGGCGCGAAAGTGATCGGAAACAGTGGAATCTGCAACAGCACGAAAGTGATCGGAAACAGTGGAATCTGCAATGGCGTGAAAGTGGTCGACAACAAATGGATCTGCAATGACGCAAAACTGACCGGCAACAGTTCTGAACCGAGGAAATCTGTGATTGTGTAACTGAAAATAGATATGGACCCCAAGTATGTGCAGCTTCCTATTGGTTCAAGGGAATCACTTGACCACCAATGCTATCTGACGGCTTGTGTATTAGGGCAATGCCCCTCACTCCACGGCTCAGGTAAAACTGATAACCGCTTGGCCACAAACGATAGCTCTTGGCTTACCTCACGGGTGGGAACTAGTCAATCAGGTAGGGTTCGTTGCCCTTTTTGTTGGTAGGTCCTCTCAAAGGGCCAGCTACTTCGGGGTTCTTGTGGTACTCCTCACAATGAGTTTTAGGGCTTATGCCCAAGTACTTCCCACAGTTAAGCGGATAGGGATTATTCCCAGATCCGAACCTACAATAGAAGCGAAAAAAATTTGGGCAGAAATTTCACCCAACGAGCCCAAGAAAGTGCTCTGATACCAGATGTGAGGACCATGCAGCAAATAATTAATCAAAATACACGATATAGCAACAGAACTCAAAATCACTTTTATATTAATCGCAGGCCACTTCAAGGGGGCAACCTCCTTTGAGCAAGCTCAATACAAAATAGCTTCACGGTGCCTTCCTTAGCCTCAACACACACGTATATACTAAAAATAGGCGCCAATACTATGGGTCAAAACCATGGGCCAATATAAACTATGGATCAACAAATACTACAGGCGGCTTACAAAGCATATGCACCCAACAACAATAACACAAACTATGGATCAACAATTACTATGGGACGACTTACAAAGTATATGCGTCCAACAACAATATACTAATATGGTAAAGAGAAGGATTGACATGGGTTCCTAACACACACACACACACACATATAGATATATATTAATGAGATATAATTGTTTGACTCTATAAGTGTTTGACTTCAGATCATTTATACACACTTACTAGATTGTACTTAGTACCATACAGCCCATTCTCATTATTGACGTGTCTCCTCACGTCTATCAATGCTATACATCAATGGCTAGTGATAAAACAGTGTTCTATCATGTTCAACTACAATTCATTTATTTGCATGTGGTAGACTCGTACTATTGATCATTTTTTGGATTGAATACCTTGGGAACAACAATAATGTCACCCATCAATTCTAATTACTTTAGTTGCACAAGATTAAGCTTCCATGTTTGAAGTACCTTCAAGAATATTAGATACTGCACTCCTCATAGTGCATGAATACATTCAAGATGTACATTTTGACATGGGTATGTACATCTCAAGGAAGATATTATATATTTGAGAATAGGTTGTTTTGCAGGTGCTTTTCAACCCTTGTGTCTACAATTCTTCTCCTTAGCCCTTAAGCCACAATTCATATTATTCAGTTAATGCTTTTTGGTCATCAATTCCACTTCTGACCTCATACTTTAGGTGTTGTTTGTTATAATGGTGTTTAACATCATTGGTGATAAAGACCATAAATGGACACCAAGTTCCTCTTCAACATCAAGATTAATTAAAAAACGATTAAAAGAGAAAATTTATTGAAGGTTGGTCACTACTTTCCTTGAAGAAAGGAACGACTAACACTATTTTAGGCCCTAAAAGGGAAATCGAGGTCATATGATCACTATTTTGCATCTAAAATGCATGCACAGGGCTTAAAGTAAGGTATATATGCATGGAAAATGCACTAATTGTGCAACTAAAGAACAATTATTCATGGAAGAGACTTGTTTAGCATGCAATTCATGAACCTTGGGATCATCACCCAATCCTTACCTAATCGCATTCTATAAAAGAGACCCTTTGGCTAGAGATGCAAGAGGTTGTATTGAAGGAAGATCATACAATGTTTCGTTGAGAGAGATAGAGAATAAGTCTCCATAACTCGGAGACTTTATAATTAAGGATAAGAGTGAAGGAGGGGACTCAGATACCGAAGGAGGAAAATATTGTTAGCTATTTCCCCAAGATTGTAAGTATTGTGTATATTCATATCTATTATAAATCGATTTGTTTCCCCCTCAATAATCTTTATTGCATTATTCTTGAGGAAGTACATGTTGCTTGAAGATTATTTATTTGTTTTATTAGATTATCTTTTTTTGGAATGAGAAATTTGGTTTTCTTTGATGTGCAAATGTGTCTAAGGAAGCTTAGTAGTAGTGAACTAGAATCCAAGGATGGACACTCGATCAAAATATTGGACAAGCTTCATATTAAAGGTGTTTTTATTTCTTCTCCTCCAAAACTCTATATTTTATAATTGATGCATGATGAATGTTAGGGAAAGAGTATAATTATTGGTTTATATCTTTGTCGATGGACTTCACCCATTCATTGGGGAAGACGTGCCTTTATTTCTAGAATTTCAAAAATTTCCCTCACAACATAGGGTTGGCAAAGAGAAATTCTAGTGTTGTATGTGATTTCTCACACACGTGTGTAAAACACCACCCACCAAGGGGTTGTGCAATCCTTGGTAGCATAACATAGATGGAAAACAAAACAACTAAAACAAATCTTAAACTACAGAGCTACACTCTTAAAAAAATATACAAACATAGATCACCAATATAGAATGCATAAAGTAAAAGATTTTTTTTCATTAATATTTGACAAAGAATGTTAATAGATACACACCTTGGTATAGTTTGTAGAGGATATGGGGCTTTCGCAGCTTCTCCAAGGGAAGTTTAGTCAAATTCCTTTGTAGCTTGTAATCTCCAACCAAGTGTCACAAGTGGATACTCCTTGTGGTGAAAGTAGAAAGTATGGTATGGGATCCTTCTATTATATAGGAAATTTGACAACATGGTAGCATGTTTTTGTGAATGAAATTGGATTGTGAAATGGTGATCTTGAGGGTATCTTTTATAGTCACAAGAATGGTCAAGAGAAGTATATAGATTCAATGTATATGCTCTCCATTTTCTTTATTTCTTAGTGGATATGTTAGGGTTTAGGATGTTATATCTATTATTGCCTCACTTTTCAAGGGAAAAGAAATGATGGTCAATTTATGGTTTGAATTTTAATTCTTTAGTATTTTTATCACTTACTCAGGTCATATGGATTGTGTGAATTACAAAATGGTGTTCATACTATCATTTATGATGCATAATTATGATTAAATTAGAAAAGATATGTGAGAAAATTTTGGCTATTAACATATTTCCCCTTGATGTGTGAGGTTAGGGGCTCATTGTATGGATGAAATACATCATAGGACTTTCCTACTTTCAGGAAGGAAAAAGGGACATTATGGATGAGAGACTATGAATACGTGGAAAAGGGACTCCCCACCCCGAGGGACTATGGAGGCCCATACTTGCAGAAATACCACTCAAACAAGTGAAGTATATGCAATATCATATATAGATGAGGTGAGCATACTGATTCCCATATGAATGTCTCAATATAATCTAGGATCTAGACCAACGGGGGCATGATCAATACCTGAATAATTTTTGGATACAATACATCATGAGGTTTGAATAAGGACCCAATTCGAATACATAATCATGGTCCAACCATGGCTAATCTAAAGTACATAGGTCGAAACAACAACATCCCAACATAAAGTTGAGTCACAAGAATTTAAGCCATGTTTAAACTAAAGGGGGCCAAGATCTAGACGGTGTATAGGGTGATATAAATCCTCATAGGTGAGTCAAATAACTAAAATATTAATTCAAACAAGTCCAATAAACTACATCTGAAACTGGGTAACTCTCCCCAACACAACCTAGATACCATAAGAATCATGTGATTGAAGGGTTTCTAATTAGACTCCAAAACTGGAGGGAACAAGGATACATGTTGTCTTCAGAAAAAAACTAGAGAAGGATACATGATTCTCAGTGGTGTGATAATGAGTTGGATTCAAGCATGTGAGAAATAACCAATCTAAGGGTCAATGATGTCTCCCCTTAGTTGGTCCAAGAAAACCCATCAATAATGGTTATGGGGCTAAGGTAAAAAGTTCCCACAGGTCTATTGTCTAGAATATAGGTGTTGAAGTTGACAGAGGTAGACCCACTAAAAACAAGGAAATGAGGCTTCCTTGTTGGAAGCATGTGAGATATCATTGGCTAATGAAGAGAACTGGGGAAATGAGACACAAATGAAGGATATTGGCATCACTTAGAGGGGACTCAAACTACCTTTATTCATAGAATAATTACCTGAATAACCTGACAACATATGTGAATGTGTGATAATATCAGGGAAACAAAACAACTGTGGGAACTAGGGGACATGACGGCAATGGGGGAACCCACGTATTGTAAGAGAGGGGTATAGAGGTAGACTCTCACAAAGGTTGGTATCAACAAGAATCCATGGGTGGCTAATCTTAGAATGCTTTGAATAAAGGTGACTAGGTATGTTTCCATAATAAGATCTTATACAACCTGCAGGAGTGCTAAGGAGCATTATTTTCAATGGTTTCCCAAGTACATGTGTACCTGAGTGAAGAGTTGGAGACAAAGAGATAAGTATCCAATGTAAAAAAAACTTAATGAATGAAAAACATGATATCATAGGTAAGAGATCAGGGGTATGAAATAAGAAGTCATCTCCTTGGAAGGCAATGAATGGTGGAAACAAAGTGTAACTTTTGCAATACAGATGGAATGGGGGGATCGTGAATATGTAACTTGAAACATCAAAATGAAATAAATGCAGGAGCCTGTCAGTAGGCCAATGAGTAATCATGATTAAGTATATTTGGCTAAGTGTAAAATCACAAACAAGGTAGACTCCTAATCCAATGGGAAGAGAAATGGCATGGGAATCAAACAACATCGGGGGTACTAAGCAATGCAACCCATGTAAGGAAGGTTCTACTGTCGGGGAAAGAAAAATGCAAGCATGGATGGGCTGGGCCACTTACCTGAATAGAGGGTGGTCCTACAGGTGAAAAATTTCAGCAAAAAAGGTTGAGAACATGATGTTTTACAAAGGGGAATCACATATACTCCATTTGAGAAAATATTCCTATAAAAAGAGGTTGCATGTTAAGACAAGTAGGTCTCGTCACAACCTGGACCTGCACACATGGAAACAATACCAAAGTGTAAAAGTGTGTCTGGAAATTAAACCATATGTACAAGTAGCATATAACATAAATACATGGGATAAATTACATGTGGTCATGCAAGGACCCCCATAAGTCAAACATGGGCCTCTCGAGAAAGTTATCAATCATAGAAAATGGATCACATAATATAGAAGAGTGTGGAAGCACTATTATAATGGTACAAATGATGTGTCAAACTGGTTTCATATGAGCTCATAAAGGGAGGAGAAAATTCAGGACCAAATCACCATAAAATGGGTTGGTCCCATAGCCCTAGGTGTTATTTTCACTATTCACCATTGAAGTAGATTATGGGGTCCATAACTTTAGGTGTTTATTTCTCCCACTATATTCATCAAATTTGGAATCTATGACTTGCAAGTTGGTGGAGTCACCTTAACTTTCACTTTTGTCCATTTGATTTCTTGTTTTGGGAATCCAAGGCCTTATTTTGAACCCCGTATGGTTTTAGGCATGGGTCACAACATTCGAGGGAAATCCCATGACTTTGGTCATTGGTTTTCCCTTGACATGTGCAACAATGTTGCGCCTAGCTAAGGGAAAGGTGTGACCTTAGGTCTCACTTGTAAATGGAAAATTTGTGATCAGGGTCACCCTTTCTCCACTGTCAAATGCATCCTAGTTCATTCTTTTTCATCAAAGATTAGATGGAGGAAGGGGGATGTTGCTAGCTGCTGAGAGGTGACATCAAAAACAACCCTCAAATGAGAGATAGTCATGTGCAATATAGGTCACTCAAATTCTTATAGAAAACCTCTATGAGGTTGGCTAGGCTACTCTTGTCGAAGGTCATTGAGTATTGGGATAGAGATGTTGGTGCTTTCATTATATAGGGTGAGCACATCAAGATCACCCTCGAATACATATACTTAATTAGTGGGATCCCTATGTTGTGTGTCATATGTAACACATATCTTGTGAAGGCACAAGAAGTCGATATGAAGAAAATTTTGGCTTACCACTACATAGATGAGGCTCAAGTGCATGGATCCTCTATACTATTGGCCGACATTTCTAGGTTGGAGATGCAAGCAGTGACTACTGTCATCAAAATAGTACTGGGTTAAAGATGACCCATAAGATATATGATAGTTAGATGACGGTCATGGAGTAAGTGCTAGGTGGGACCTACTTTGGTCGGGCACAAATTTTATTTATGGCAGTTAGATGGTATATGAACCATTGTAGTCAACACAAAGGATACTTCGAGTTTAGGGCATGTATTTGTTCCTTCTTCTTTGAGTAGGTATCGACATTTCATCCTCATTGTTGTTGATAATGTAGCTTATTAAGATCTTCTTCATTGTATTATTTGTATTATTATTAATGTACTTGGTTGTATTTTTAGTGTACCTCCTTTTGGGGATGTTTTCCCTCTGATTGGAGATGTGATTAATGTAATTGGTCATATAAGAGTTGAGTTAAAACCCCCATTGTAATTTAGGGAAATAGTCCCCAAGATAATAAGTATAAAATGTATTTTTTAGTCTCCCTAGGAGAAGTCAGCCTTGTAGGACCAAAAGGACACACAACTGAAGAATATAAATAGGAGGTGCCCTCCCTCATTTGAACACACAACAAGTGAAAGCAAGTCCGCTCCTATAGTGAGAAAGGCAACTTTGTTGGTGAAGAAGAATAAAAATAAAGTATCTTATATTTGGGTTTTCTATATCATTATGACATTGTACTAAGTGACATAAGAAGTTGTTGGGTTTTCTCCCTTGTGATTTCCCAGGATAAAATATTTGTGTCTTTCTTTTGTGTTGTGCTTCATTATATTTCAGTGATCCTATTAAATTAGATTAAATATATAATATATTTGAATTAAAGTGAAAAATATAACATGGTATCATATCCAACCTGAAAGAAGGCACTATGCAGCCCTAACACTACTACTACTTAAACTAACGGAGATTAGGGTTTAATGCTTAAAAACCCTAGAAGGCATAATTTCGTCATCTTGGAATTTTCGCTATAACTTGATCTTGGTGAAGGATCGAGAGCTGAAACTTGGAAAGGAAGAAGATGAAATCTTGATGTTCCTTTTGTGAAATTTTTATCCTCAAATTTTTTGTACGTTAGGAGATATGATCCTTCCAAAATAGGGTTACATCATCATCCAGAATTTAGTCTTAAACAAGTGACCTAGGGAGAAATGATATATCTCGAACTAGGAATATCCAAATATAATTTTGTAAGATGTTGCAGATATGGAAAAAACTTTAGTTTATGTGGTGTGAGTTTAATACCCCAAAGCTGAAACAGTGACACGTGAAAGTACATACAAGTTCTCTATACCAAACCAGTCTACAAACATGTCATCTTGGGAAACTTAGCATAAGTTCCACTTGGTGAACACAATCTTGCTCTAACCTATGGGGTTGGAAATAAGACATATAGTGATACCTCAGGAATAATTTTCATACATCAAGGAGCATAAATTTTGGATATACATTAGAATTAATACATGACAATTCTGCATAAGAAATCAAAGAAAGTGGGACATCAAATATTTTGTAGTTCTTTCCATAGTTTTGGGAAAAGGAGGATACTGATTAGATCACATTGAGGAGGATCATATGTCTATCCATTCATATATGAAAGTCACCTAAGTTGAAAAATAGGGTTTCTCTATCAAACCCTACATCCACCATAAGCAGTTTTCCAGAAAGGCTACTCTCATAGAAGACCTAGATGGTTCCAAAAGAATCACAAATCTCTACCTGACTTCTCATGTCCCATATGTTTCACATGTGATGAGAAAGTCCACTTTGAAAAATATTTCCCCAAAAACAAAGTATAGACTATGATAAACAATAATAGGCATCATGCTAACATTATTGAAGAGGATGAACCAGAAAGGAAAAGGACGAAAGAAGATTCCTCAATTAATGAGGAATATGTACTTTAAGGATTCAACCCATGATGATGAGGGTCATACTTTATGAAACTGATTTGAAAAGAACCTCTTATTCAGATAAGAAAGGATGCATTTCTAAATAAAGAAGAAGGGACACTTAGAACCAGTACACAGCCCCATGTATCTATGGTGCAGAAGACTTTCTCAGCGTTCTCGATCATGAGAAAGACATACACAAGTCCTCAGAATCAGATGATGGAGTAGAGAACACTGTCAAATACTCCAATAATTCATGTAAGAATACAAGTATCAAGAGGAATTCCACACAAAAAAAATATAAGTATTTGAATGATCATTTCATGTATATCTAGTTGCTAAGTTATGTACATATTTATGTTCCTAGATTAAGTAAATGCATTATGCTTATTTGAGTGTTTGCATTTATGAATAGTATACTACTAACTTGCATGTGATGGGTAAGTAGCCTATGGTGTTGTACACCATTCCATTGCTACTTATCCAGAATGAAACCTATTTGTTGACATGTTGGGAGTATTCCACACACTTAATAATGTTCTTGTTGAGATGGAAGGAATCTAGAAAGTTATCATACATGGATAAATGTTGTGTTTTAGCATTGGCTAAGATAGTTGCATGATTGTGTGACATATGTATTTATGCATAAATATTTTCCATTATTAATATGTTTTGAAAAAATGTGAAATGTTTATAATCATGCAATTGAATTTGACTTGTAGGAAGGATCATATGCAACCACCTACAAGAGAATAATGATGAGGCTTGTTCTGAAGAACAAATGACGATGGTTCAACCATTAAACTCAAAGAAGATTCACAACAACAAAGTACATGAATGGAAACCTAAAGCTCCCATGGTTAGAGACACCATGATGGAATAAATAGCTTCAAACGAACATGAGAATCATTATATGACCAAGCCATAGAGACCGGTAGATCCACCTCAAGAGGTGAAAACATACAAAAGAATACCATCTTGGGAATAGGAGACCATCCAAGATGAAGAAAAGTACAATGCTCCAAATGACACTTCCCTAGAAATAAAGAGGCCTCATACACACTCCAGTTATGCAGCACTGTTGTGTGACATCATTGATGCAAATCCTTCTAGTTATGAAGAAGTATCCAAGAATAAATAATGTAAGGATGTATTTATTTATACTTTTTATTAATAAAATATTATTATAACCACTGATCCGGATTTATGTGTGAACGAAATGAAAGAACTTATACAGAATCATAATAATAGACATTTTGCAAAGATAACAGAGATACAGTAAACAGATATTCTATTAAATGGCGGAAAGAGAACAAACTGTAATACAATTGCTAGAATGGTGGTAGCTATCTCTGAGAAGAGATGCGGTAGCTATGATCATTCATGCCAAGATGAATACAAAATGAGGCCAAAGGGGCCTATTTATAATAAGAATGAGGTGAGAACCCCAAAAGTCCAAAACGTAACCCTAGAAGATGAATCGTCATAAATTTTGTGGCCCCACGGTGGTAAGTTGAACAATCAACTTCCCGGGGTCGTAACTTTTGCATACGATCTCCGATTTGGACGTTCGATAGCTCGTTGGAAAGGTTTGTATAATATTTAAAACTTTTGGTGAGATAAATGCATGCCAATGGAAACCATTTGGCCTCGAATCTCCAAAAAACGTTGTTTAGGGCCTCAAAACGACCCCAGAATTTTAGGACTCGAAAAACTGTAGAAAAATAACTAGGAAACTGCCACAATGGACAATTGTTTTGAGCCAGTGGAATAGGTGGGTGACCACCGATATCCATCTGGATCAATCCTCCCTCCTTAGGAAGCAATGTTCTCCATTGCGTTGAATCCTGTATCATATCTCGAACTGTGTGTTGAGTTGATCTCCTGGTGCGACAATTGCTAAAGTGAAGAGGCTTCCTTTCTTTGACATCCCGAGAAGGCTGTAATTGTTGTATGGGTGATTTGTTTATGGATGAGCACCTTGAATGTGTGGCCTTGCATGGTAGAGGTACTCAGATAGATGAGGAAACAATGGATATGTCTTCTTCTTTTGTCTGATGAGTAGAGACACCATGTGCTAAGGGTGTGGAGGTCTCTGTGATCTTATGTTCTCCTTTAGACGCAATTGTGAAGAGAAATAATTTTCTGGTGTGGGAGCTTATCTTCCTACCCTGCGAGACTTTGGCAAGTGCAATTGTCTCTGGAATCCGGTAGAGTTGTCCTCCCAAAGTGACAATGACACTGTGAGGCCATGACTCATATACAGCATGACGCTTCCACATATATGGTTGTCCTAAAAGAACATCATAGAATTCAAGTGGGGCCACATCACACAGTACCTCATCTTTGAAAGGCTTGATGCCATATGGTAGGAGGCATTGTTGAGTAATGTGGATACCTCGTCCTTTCCATTAGCCAACCGATGCTGTAAGCTTGAGGGTGTGGTGTTGTCGGAAGCTCCAATCTCTTGAAAACTTCTGCTGAGATCAGGTTCTTTTGGATGCCATTGTCAACAAAAAAATGTAGAGGCATTCCTTTCACCCACATCTGCGAGTGGAATAGGCACTCCTCTGCCTCTGACTCTTCAGGATCCTCTAGTTGAATCTGTGCAATTGCAACAGTGGTAGTGGGGTATGCATCAATGATCTGCCTCCCATTGTGTGCAGCTGTGGCATTGGGTTCAGAATCAGAATCAGGATCTGATTCTGAAGATTTGATCTCGACCACTAATGAATGCTTTGAGCGACATTCATCAATGTTGTGCCAAGGGCTTTTATGAAATTCACACCACTTACCGGTGTCCTTCTTTTTCTTTTGATCTCCCTTCTTTGCTTGTGGCGGGGACTGGTTGTCATTTTCTTTTGTTGTGTTCTGTGCGCCAGGGTTTCCCTTGCCTTGCTTCTGCAGTGGGTGCGCAGGTCCAAAGTCTCACTTGTTCTTTTGTCGAAATTTCTCCTCGATTTTGACAGCATACCGATAGGCGGATCCAAGTGAAGAGACATCAAGGAAGTCCATCTCAGTTCAGATGTACCGATGTAGACCACTGCGATATTTCAGGATTAGGTGCCACTCGGAGTCTTTGATACTCAGCTTTGTCCGCAAGGTATGAAATTTGTTGGTGTACTCCGACACCGTCTAGTCCCTTTCTTGACACAGAATGGTCCATTTTGTGTACTTGTCATCATAGTTTCCCACAGGGTAATACTGTTCCCTGACGGCATCTATGAAAGAGGCCCAAGTGGGATTTGTTTCAAACATTCCAGACTCGTCTGATGATTTTTGCTCACAATAAGTACCCCACCAATTTTGGAGATGGGGGACTTCCTTAAGGAGCGCAAAGGTGATCTTTTCTCTATCGAAAAAATTGTGGACAGAGAAATACCCTTCTAGAACATTCAACCAATTATCTAGGGCATCTGCATCGATATTTCCTTCAAATAAAGGAATATCAAAGTTAACTTGTACCTTGAAGGGAGTTGCATCCCCGAACCGGCTGCTCGTTGAAGATGCACTTGCCGTTACCGGCATTCACTGAAGGATTTGGGTGAAACTATCCATCATCTCGTTCCTCTATCGCTCAAGGGCTTCCTCGAGCAGCGACTTGATAGGATCTCCTACTCCGTCGTCTCTCTTTTCTTTCGCCATGGGAGGTCGTTTGGGACGGAGAGAATGATCAAGTGAAACTAGTTCGAGACCAAACTCTCTATACTCGGACCTCGTCGGGGACATGCGCCGAGAAACAATCAAAGAGCAGATTGCTCTGA
>LPNX010866624.1:218023-287425 GCA_001517045.1 Pseudotsuga menziesii
CTTATACAGAATCATAATAATAGACATTTTGCAAAGATAATAGAGATACAGTAAACACATATTCTATTAAATGGCGGAAATAGAACAAACTGTAATACAATTCCTAGAATGGTGGTAGCTATCTCTGAGAAGAGATGTGGCAGCTACGCTCATTCGTGCCAAGATGAATACAAAATGAGGCCAAAGGGGCCTATTTATAATAAGAATGCGGTGAGAACCCCAAAAGTCCAAAACGTAACCCTAGAAGATGAACCGTCATAAAGTTTGCGGCCCCGCGGTGGTAAGTTGAACAGTCAACTTCCCGTTGTCATAACTTTTGCATATGATCTCCTATTTGAGCATTCGATAGCTCGTTGTAAAGGTTTGTCTAAGATTTACAACTTTTGGTCAGCAAAATGCATGCCAAAGGCAATCATTTGGCTCCGAATCTCCAAAAAACGTCGTTTAGGGCCTCAAAACGGCCCCGTAAGTTTAGGACTCGAAAAACTGTAGAAAAATAACTAGGAAACTGCCACAATGGACAATTGTTTTGAGCCAATGGAATAGGTGGGTGGCCACCGATATCCATCTGGATCAACCACATACCTTAAAATATATATTATTCCTTATATCAAAATATATATTATTCCTTATTAATAATGATTTTCATCTCCTATCACATTTACACAAATTACTTTCTTATTTCCAATAATAATAACTTGCATGAGCGAAATAACAAGAAACAACTGTTGCCAACAAGAATGTATGCATTGCTAAAGCATAGTTTACTAAAGGTGTGGGGTAGTAGCCCTAAAAAAAAAACATAATTTCAATAATGAAAGGGTAGCATATAAAGATGGAAGGTAACCGGTCAACATCCATGTTGGTTTGGTCTGGTACTGAGAGGTCTAGCCCCTCCTAAGCTATAATTTTAGCAAGTGCTTTTTTCAGTCTTTCGCAGCACTAATTGAGGAGTCATATTCGTCTCCCCCCGCCCTACCCTTCAAAAATCAATTTTTTACCTTCGGGTTAAAGGGATACATGTGCAGCATCGCAAAATAGATTTTTTTCTTTATCCACATCTTGAAAAACTTCGCATGCTACCACCGCTCGATCCACACATGTATTTTATAAAAGTTTGATCAAAGAGTACCAATTGATCATGAAGAATGATGTATAGGATGAGGTTTAGAGACCTGAAGGGAAGTCTATAGTGTCTTCCAAGCGGATCTATAAGATCAACGTGCATAGAAGGGTTTTTATAAGCTTAGGAAGCACTCATGGGATAGCGCATATAGTTACATAAGGATATTGAGGATCACCTATACTGATAGAGATCTCAACCTTTGCTACAAGGTTGAAGATGGAATTCTACAAAGGATGAGAAGCTCATTGATGGGTGTAAGAGGAACTTTCAACAAAGTTAGATATGGAGGGTCATGATATTCAGTGGCCTTGAGAGATGACATAGATGGATACATAGAATATCAGTAGCAGAGGAAGGATACCTATCACTCCAATGCAGAATGTCCCAATATGCAGAGCGAGGATGGCGCTCTGCTTCATAGGGAGTGACTAAAGGAGATCTCAGAGTTCGAGAATATGGACTTGATTCGTGGGATTAGAGGTGTGGAAAAATACAGAGGATATTTTCCTTATCCAAGGAAAATATGTGGTCGATATCTTGTGGTGGTTTGAGACATTAGATTGTAAGGCTATAGCTACACCGATGGCATCAAACTTGAATTTGTGTGATCCTTCTTCAGAGATAGTTGATGCGTGGTTGATGTAACTATTTGCAGTCAGATGATTGGTTTGTTGATGTACCTGAAAAACATGAGGTTGGATATATGTTTAGTGGTGAACACTTTGTGCCACTACATGGTGGATTCGATATGTATTCACATGGTTGTGGAAAAGCACGTGCTAAGGTACCTGAAGGGTACGATCAAGTATGGCCTCAGATATGCCGCAGATATCAGGGGATCTACATAGAGTGATATGTTGAATCCTATTAGGATGGTTGTGGGACAGATAGGAAGAGCACTTCAGGGTGATGCTTCAACTTGAGGTATGTCATGATTTTTTGGTGCAACAAGAAGCAGATGAGCGTAGCACTTGTTCAACAAGTTATGAGGTAGTGTAGCTTTGGAAGCTACTTGTGTTGAGTTATATATGACTTGTGTATTTGATGACAACTCATAGCACATCAAGATCTGATATCACTATATATGGGATATGGTGCAGAGAGGAGTAGTGAAGCTCCAGTATGAGGCAACATACGAGCAGACAACTAATGTGTTGACCAATTCATTAGCAAGAGTAAATTTCAAGTACTTCAGAGATAATTTAGGTGTTATCCATATCGGTGTTCCTCGAAAGAGGGATTGTTGTGACATGTCCAAAATACGTAGGTGCACCAAGGTTGTATCTACATGGAAAAAGAAGTAGGTGGTCTAAACGGACATAATTCATATGGGATTATCTTGGGTTGTATCTCCATGTACAAAGACACTAGTGGTCCATGGGTCATAAAGCATCTAGGATTAACCTAGTTTGTATCAGCATGGATGAAGATGCAGGTGGTCTAAAAGGATACTCCTGGGTTGTATCTCCATTTATGAAGACATAGGTTGACCAAGAGAGAGTTGTCATAAAGAATTTTGGATGTTCCTAGGTTGTATATGCATGGACAAAGATGATGGTGGTCTGAAAGGATGCTCTTGGGTTGTATCTCCATGTACGAAGATGTGGGTTTACTGAGAGAGTCATAATACATCTAGGTTGTAACCACTGGGTGGGAGACATAGATGTCCTAGGTTGTACCCATTAGGTGGGATACACAAATGTCCTAAGTTGTACCCACTAGGTGGGAGATGTAGGTTGACTAAGTGAGAGACATAATACATATAGGTTGTATCCACTGGGTGGAAAACACACATGGTCCTTGGTTGTACCCACTAGGTGGGAGACACAAGTTATCTATTGGACATGATATATGCACCTAGGTTTCTCTCCATATGGACGATGATGTGTATGCTCCTAGGATGATATCCATAGTGTGGAAGACACAAGTTGTCCTTGGATGTGATGTAGGAATATGTGTTGATGAGATGATCTAGATACAATGGGATGATAGTAGGAGACGGAGGTTATTTCCTGGGTAATGTAAAATGAGGACCTATGTTGTACCTACTTAATGGCTTGCTCATGGAGATGATGATGAAGTCCTAGATGGGATATAGGCCTACATCCAGCATGAAAAAGGGTTAACTTTGTATAAATTCTGAGGATGTATAGATTCGAGAGATGTCACTAGTCAATGGTTGACAAGATGAGAATTGTTGTAGATGTGATGGTGATGATGATCCAGTGATGAGGATCCAATGATGATGATGATGTCCAGAGATTGTGTCTAGTTGTGGTGATAACCGGGTTGGAATAATACCTTCCTGATTAAGAGGGAGTGTTTTTTATAATATAACTTCAGAATATATTCTCCATTAAAATATTTGTATTATTATTATTGTACTTGGTTATATTTTTATTGTACCTCCTTTCTGGGATGTTTTCCTTATGATCGAAGATGCCATTAATGTAATCGGTCATATAATAGTTGAGGTAAAACCTCCATTTTAATTCCGAGCAATATTCCTCAAGAGAATAAGTATATAAATATATGTTTTATTCTCCCTAGGAGAAGTCAGCCTTATGGACCAAAAGGTCACACAACTGAAGAATATATATATAGGGAGGTTCCCTCCCTCATTTGGACACACAGCAAGTGCAATAAAGTTTTCTCTTATAGTGAGAAAGACAATTTTTCTAGTAAAGAAGAAGAAGAAGTAACAGAAGACATCTTATCTTTAAGTTTTTTATCTCGACCTGACATTGTACTAAGCGAGGAATCTATACAAAAGAAGTTGTTGGGTTTCTCCCTTGTGGTTTCCCAGGATAAAATATGTGTGCCTTTATTTTTTGTTGTGGTTGTCTATATTTTAATGATACTACTACATTATATTAAAGATATAATATATTTCAATTAAAGTGCGAACTCTAGCACTCATGATGTTGTCCATGATGGCAAGCCTATGGAGCCCAGGATGCTATGATGAGGGAGATGATTGTATGGCATGCAGGCAGTGCAATGGGAAAAATATTTGGATTGAGATTTTTTTCTCAGTGATGGTAGCTCCCTGTAGTGATAAAGCCATACATTGGAATGGACTTTGGGGATACCCAAAACTCCTAGGACAACCTGTTCAGGATTGGGTAGTAGATGGCACATATGATCATGCATTATGGTTTTCATATTCGTACTTACATACCAACATATATGATAGCTAAATTTTATTATGTGATCATGGTACTAATTAATCACAGTATATATGTTGTATATGTGGGACAGGTGCCAACAATGAAGTTTCATAGTATATAAGGTAGGGTCAAGGTAATGGACCTTGGCACAGAACTGACGACAGAATATTCAGGCAATCCTTGAAAGATTTTTTTCGTGACATCAATCCTATGCTAGAGGGTGTGAGCGATGACTAATGGCATTACCTTGTTGATGAGTTGATCATCATGTGTTAGCAACCTCCACCGGAGTGGTGTATAACCATGTGGCATATAGCCATGACCACACAGGGAATCGACAACATGATGAGGGGGAATGTCCCTTGCATAGTGGATGATGATGATAGTGATGAGGAGAAGTTAGATGAGTCTAATGATTATTGAGATAATGATTAGGAAATATTATGGGACTACCCCCATGCTATGGACATTGTATTTTTTATGTATGTCTCACATATTTTGATTGAGATTTTGGGCTCACTAATAGAAACAATTCTATTTTGTACATATATATTTATTGATGTACATGGATGTGAATTTTTACATGATCCTTATTTTATGATGTAATGTTATGCAATGAGTTCTTATTATGTACATGTGTATGAACTATGCAATGGATAGATCAAACGCACATCCATTGTTTGTTTCCTTATTACTCATGGTTGATATGCCAATACATAATTTTATTTGTTGTATGATATATGAAACTATTGAGACTCCTGCGTACATGAATGGATGTAATGGATTCAAACTGCCTAACCAATTGTCTATCTCACAAGTATTTTCTAAAGGGGAAATGACCATGTACCTAATAATAGTTTTTCAACTATGCGACAAGTAGATGGGAATCAAGAAAAACACAAAGGTGGAGAATATGCATGTAGAGAGCATTGGCTAAGAGGCCAATCACAACATTGTTTTCTACCTAATTATTAATGGCCACACCAATACATACACCATTGACATGCATCATGATGTGTGACATGGAATAAAGGACCTAAATGGTTTGGGTGTATCTATTCCCGCCATTAGCGTAACTGACATAAAATGGAGGTTCATGATTCTTCAAATAGGAACAAATAAAAAAACCATTAGATTCATTACAAAAAAAGACAAAAGACAACTATTATACAAGAAAAAAGGGTGGGACAATCTCTCGGATAGTATTTTTTTAGGTACAACCCATTGCAGTGATTCTTCAAGAGTTGGCCATCTCAAATGGTGAGCATGTATGCCCCCTTGTTGAGGAAATTTGATGGCATAGGTTCCCTACCATAGGGACTCGAACTTTCACCTTGGTCGTAAACAATGACAAGGACAATATCACCTTGGTAGAATAGGTGTGGTTGAACTTGACTATTGTAATGAGATTTTGAACGTTGTTTGAAAACATTGAGTTTTTGCAAAGTGACACAATTATCCTTATCATCTTGTTTCAAAGTGATCAAGAATTTTTCCAGAGCAAAGGTCTCTGGAAAAATTTTGATAGTAACGTGTAAAGCTAGGATTTTTCAATTGATAGGTAGAATGGAATCCACCCTGTGGACATGGTGAAATAGAAGAAACCCAGTGGAAGTTTTGGTTGAGCTTCAACACACCCATAGTGACAAAAAATGCATATGATCATAGTTGGAATTGTACTTATCCACCATCTATTAAAGCATGGTTTTTAAGAACTTGTTGGAAACCTCAACTTGGCCATTTCCCTAAGGGTAATAGGAAAACAAAAATTGGTGCTCAAATTTCAAATGGTGAGCTAACACTTTCCAAATAAAATATTCAAATTCTACCATGATCAAACACTGGTATTGATTGGACATAAGCTAGTGTGGGACACCAAACCAAGTGATAACATGATTAAAAAATAAACATGCCACCATTGCGACAGAATTGTTGTATGTCGGAATGACTTTGACCCATTTGGTGAAATAGTTGATAGCCACTACAATGGATTTATGGTTATCGATCGACACAGGGTTGTATTCCATGATGTCAATGTCCCATTTTATAAAGGGACCTACAGTGACAACCAATTGCAATGAGGAAGGAGGATTCCTTCCTTGGGGGTGAAAAGTTGGAAGCTATAGTAATTTTTGACTGCCTCAATGCATTGAAAGAATAAGATGTGATAGAAGTAACTAGCATGGATGATATTTTTGGAAATGGTCATACCTAAGAGATGACCACCACAATCCCCACCATGACATACATTTAAGACTTATTCATATTCATCGTGTGTCAGACATTATTGTAAGATTGTCTCAATGCCTCATCAGTATAAAACATTGTCAATGAGAAGGTATCATGGGGCTTGGTGATGAATCTAATGAAGATCATCATATTTTAGGTGAGCTCTGAACTTCTAAGTGTGCAAATAAACTAGGATTTTCTTGTGCCAAGGATCATCGAACGTGATGGTAAACATATTTTAATTTAGAAGATTGTCATGGATAGGGGATGAATTGGTGTTAGAGGTTAGATATTTAATGAAGTATGTCAAATCCAAATCCTTTTTAATTTTGGGGGTCGCAAAATTGGGGCTGTATTCTTGAAGGATAATTATCCACTTAGCGACCTTAACTTGAATGAGGCATCGGTTGAAGAGATATAGCATAGGATTCAAATTTTCAATGACTCTAGTTTTTCTCATGAGAATGTAGTGATGGGAATTTTGGATGGAAAGTACAATGGCTAAGAAAGATAAATTCATACTAACATAGTATATGATGTGTTAATGATGGTCAACATCCTCTTGGATGAGCACCTCGGAAACAACAAAAGATGATACTGATATGAAAATGATTATATTATTTGTGAAGTTAGGGGGACTAATCAATAGATACAAAGTAATATCGTATTTTAAAGAATCAAAATAATCTTTATCTTCATGTTCCCAAATGAAGGATACATTGGAATATATCAAACACAAAAATCCATGAACGGTTGTGGAATAATCTAGGATAAAACAATGTAAGAAGTTCACCTTTCCGTGAAGACTTTGCACCACCTTGAAGACTTGAAATTGGTGCAAATTAGTAGGATGGGGTAGGTCAATGATGACTTGTAAATTTAAAGGATCAATGGTTATCCCCTTTTAGATACAATGAATCTTGACAATCGCCCAGTATAAATGCAAAACATGCACTTAAGTGGGTTCAAGTAGATGTTGTATTTGCGACACCTATGGAAAACGTGATGGATATCCTCTAGATGTTGCGATCATTTCTTGGAACACACAGTAATGCCATCCAAGTATGCCAAGATAATTTGGACAATATCATGAAAAAATAAGACATGGAACTCTATAAGGTGGATCGAGTGTCTTTAATTTTGAATTTCATGACTCAATACGTGAATGTTCCCCAAGGTGCAGTGAAGGAAGTTTTGTACTAGTCTTGTTGGTGATTTGGATCTAATTATACCACAAGAATCCATCCATGAAGGATAAGACCCCATTCCCATTGCATCCATCAATAATTTGATCGATGAAGGGGGTGGGGAAGTTCTTTTAATTGGGATGGGTTTTTTAGATCATTGAAATTAGTACAAACATGAAGGGTCATTTGCTTCTTATTGACTGGAACAGGGTTGGACACCCATGTGGTATATGCCATTGGTTAAATGAATCCATCTTTGATCAATTTTCCATTCTTAGATTTAAAGGGAAGGGATTTGTAAAGGTGATTAGGTCTCTATTTTTGGTGCACATGTTTGACATTCAGCCATGTATTAATATGGTGTTCAATGATGGCAGAATCAATTCCTATAATTTTAGTGTAGGGACAAGTGAAAGCATCATTAAACACCTAAAAAGAGAGACTTATATGAGTAAAACTCTTCAAAGGTATAATAAGCACTTAAAAGTATGTTCTTGGTGACACTGGACTTGAATGAAAGGTCCACCTGTATGGTAGGAGATATATTGACCATGTTACCTTCTTTAAATGCATATGTAGCAGGGATCAGGTTCTTCAACATATCAAAATTAAGGGGGGATACAATCTTTTCATTCAATGGATAATTGTTCTGAAGATGGGCCAAGAGCAGAGGGTTCCTTGTGAAAGAACTATCTATGATGATGCATATCATCCCATGGGAATTCCATACTAGTAAGTGCTTTGAGAATTTACTCATTATTTTAAAAGGATGGAGAATATAGGTCAAGACACCTAGAATCCATTAAAGACATTGTGGATGAATAAGGGGAATTCGAGGGGTCCTCGCTACAGGATTAAATACAAAGATATGAAACTGTTGCATATCTTTGTAGTGTTGTGAATAGTGGCCATAAATGCCACACAATCCATAGGGATGGTTAGTATGTAATGCTTTATGTCATTGTTTAGTATCATAAGGGAGAGTGATGTGAACCACAGGGGTGTTTGCATTAGTTTTATTCTCCTATATTTCGATATGAGCACATGATATGGGTAACTTCAAATAGTTATGGGTGGAATTACCTAGGATATTGCACATGACACACGGAGTAGGAGATCATGAGGGTGTAAGAGGTGGAGGGTTCACAGTCATGTCTCGAGTAGATTGGGCTATCACATTCTTAGTTTTTCCACCAAATTTATTTTTGGAAGAAGGGTGAGTGGAAGATGATGTATCCTTCATAACTATGGGTAGTGGGTATTATAAGTACCAATCAACTAGACATGAGTTAATACAACCTTTCGGGTGGGTGGGTGGGTGGGCGGGTGATAAAGGTACTAAATAGTGAAACCTAACGTCAAACTTGGAAGGTTAAGGGTAGCCATCACAAAAGTTCCCACAAATCCAAGGGGAGGAAAGAGGAACAAAACTTGGTGTAGAGGCATTCCCAACCATGGATTCCCTAACGATGGGTTGGGGCTAGGATAGGTTTGATGTTGGGATGTAGATTTCGTAGAAGTGATAGTTCAAAATTATGAGATATTCATTTTCTAGGTAAGCGAAGGTGGGCCCTAGAAGGTCCTGAATATGGAGACATATTGGAATATGTTAGGGCCTATGCTGGTGATTAATGAAGGAATAGAAAGTTTTTTGAAGTTACTTTCATTCATAGGTAAGACATGGTCTAGACAAGCCAACCTCTTAGCATCATAGTGAATGAGTTGATCAAGAATGATGATCTTTCCTTCATTCTGGAACATCATGATTCTAAACATCATTGAGGTAACCACTTTCATATCATACATGTATCTACAACCAATGAGAAGATGGTGATGTTACTTTAAAAACAACATCAATGTCAATTAAGAACAATTCTCCAACCAACTAGATGGGGATGTTATATAGGAGACCTTCTGGATGGGTAGCACAGTCATCATTTGTGCACAACGTCATAAGGGACGGTGCGAGCTCAAGAGAACTGAGATTCTTCCAAATATGAGTGGACATGACACAAATGGAGACACCTTCATCAATAATACATTGGTGAAAAACCAAGTTCTTGATGATAGACGAAATTTGAAAATAAATTTAAAAGGGCATCTGAGTCTCTACTTAGTCAAGCTTGAATGTCATCATGCAAGCATAAAAAGCATTAATTCCACTTGAGGTAGACAAAAAATAATTGCATTGTGTGGGGAAATTCTTGAGAACCTCCAATGTAGACATGGAAAAAGGTGATTGTGACAAGTAATCCACAACGTTATAGTTGAGGATAGCATGGGAGTTGGGGTTGTGTGGTACATGATGCAAAGGAATCTTAGGGATCTTAGAGATGGAATCTGAGTTAAGATGATGGACATGCAAATGTTCTTTCAATGATGGAAATAATTTATTCTTATTGGTTTCCAAAGTATCAATAGTAGAGAAATATTGATTACGTTGTATCTGGTGGTAGATGGTGGCAAAAAACATGAGAACGTGTAGGACAGAAGGATCATTGGGGTGACCTGATGATGATGGTTGAGAGGGGTAAGGCATCATTGGAATCGAGACTAATCCTTGTGATGGCAAGGGGTTCTGTAGGAACAATGGTTATGATTTTTCCAAATGAGGAGGTGGCAGGTTAGGTTTCCCTTAGGGAGAATTAGCTTATTTGCATTGGTTGGCCTCATTCCATAGTTACTGAGTATTAGCGAGTGGGGGAAATGGTGAATGTAGTGTTCGTAAACACCATAGAAGGAAAATAGATGGTTAGTCTATAATTGAGGTTTCTTACATTTCTTAAAAGGTATATTAGGATGCTCGTTTACAGGTCTTAGATTACCTATAATGGTAGAAGGAAGGTTAGGGCATTGGTCCCCACCTTCCTATCATTGGTTATTACCTTTTTTCTTACCCAAATTCTTCTTCTCAGATGTGCTAGGTTACACTTGTTGGTTATTGTCCGTAGGTTTGGTAGGCATATTGTTTTGATCGTACACTTTCCCATGAGGAAAAGGGGGAGACACGTGGCGTGGATGTAGTGGAGGGTTTGGTGGAGGGCCAACAAAAGGGTAGTAAATTTTCATGGCTAGTGGGGCCATGTATCCCATAGAATCGTCACTACATATAATACCACTACACGAGGGTCCATGAACATGGGGGGTCGTAGGAAGAGATGAATAGGAGACACTCATTTCTACGTGGGAGGATGAGTAGGAAGAATCAACGGGGTAGTAAGTTGCCAACAATGCACCCTGATGGTGTCACTCAACACTCAAGGGATTACCATATGAGTAATCACTTGAAAGGGGGGTATATGGATTTGGATGGGATGTTAGGGAACCAATCACTCCATCTGCTAAACGGGATGATCATGAAGGATATTTACATGTCAAGTCACTTCAAGGGGAATCGGGGATAATCATGCAAAGGTACCTAGATTGGGCATAGATAAGGTCATACCGTTGAGATTTAAGGATTTCCTTCTCTTTGGTTTGTGAACATTCCAAGGCCACATGTTTAGCTATGGCAAGAAGAAGGGATTTTAAAACCAATTTAAGAAGATACAATCATCGAGCTTGATCTTATGAAGACTCGTATGTTGTCACCACTCATGTATATGGTATGTAATATGGGTCGATGAGGTTTGGTGACATGAAAAAATATATTTAATCCCTCATCATAAGGGATAGGTAACTGGAAAAAGGTAAAAAATTAGAAGCCGAGGATACAAAATTGGGATGTACCCCAGGGGGTTGCTCGATATACCACTTAGTGGGCACTACAGTCAAGGTCCTCTAGAAAAAACATAACCAAATGGAGTAATCAAGGATGTTATAATAGGTGCGCCATAGATGAAAACACATGATATGGTTATGGGGATCCTCGCATGCCCTCACCTCAAAACTTAGGGATGTCTGAAGGGATTTTTGTAAACATTGGAGGCCATGAAGGATCATTTCAAATGGGATCATTGGTTAGCCTGGCTAGATCAAGAAGGTTGAGGCAGCCATTAATAGTAGACTCGCATTAGGCATAGGGGTGGAGGTACCAACTTGTACATTGGAATTCCCTCCAAGGGGATGACTAGCGATGGACCCACTAGAAGCGCCACCGCCAGAGATGTGGATATTACCAAACATGGGCAATGCCATGATATGAAATGGACTTGAGGTAACAGAATATGGTTCAATCTAGGATCAGCAAAGCCTAAATGTAAGATCCAAATGGGAAGCCAGGAGGGCACAAAGGTTGTCTGGTTATCACGCACTAAGGTGGAATAATCATCTAACCATATATCTCATAAAGGGGGAGACATCCTCAAAGCATATGCGAGTACCTCAGAGGAGAAATGATGAAACTGTCTACGACTATTAATCCAACAATATAATTCTAAAATAAGGCTAATGAAAGAAAAGCTCAAATCAATGATATCAACTCTAAATATGGTACTAAATCAAATAACGAGTGTAGTGTGGGTTCATCAAGTGATCTAATATAGACAAATAGTGAAAATTAAATGAACAAGATATACAAATAAAAGACAAAATGTCCTAAGAGGAGAACTACAAAAATCAAAATGATGTGAAAAATAAATATTTTTCAATTCTTTTTTAGAAAGAGGGTTCCCAATTCCGCTATCAAAATAGATGTATGAATTCAAACAAGGGACTTCCAAATGCTAAACATAGATGGGGTCTCAATCCCACCTAGTAAGTTACATAAGATGTGAATGGGATAGTTATGGAGAAATTTATTAAATATGAGTCTAGTTAACTTGCAACTATTTGCCCCAAGTTTCCTCCCACCTATGAGAGCCACCTCTCGGTAGGATGCCTAATAGAATGGTCACTAGATTACCTCATTCTTAGACATGTCCAACATGTTTCATACAACTTTATCTACAATCCATGATCCAAATGATCTCTGCATATAAACGGGAAAGGTGCCCCAATCAACCCTTCGGTTCTGGTCTCAACACATACCACTCTAAAAGGATGGGTTTGTCTATAAACTGTCCTAGATTAGTTTCAACACACGAGGATTTTGGTTCCCTGAAATTTCAACCACTATATCTCAAATATATAGTAACTAAGAGGAGTTATTTGGATTCATATACCCAAATTTCTAGCCTAACTACAAAATTCTTGTGGCCCTCAAGTAAGGAGATTAATGTGTTAGGTTAGGGTCAATTTTTAGGCTCCACTTAGGGTTATGAACCAAGGGATGTTGAGATTAGGGTGTTAAAGGTGTGTTCACAAGTGGTATGTACAACTAGTGAATGAAATTGCAAGGAAATATAAATTCTTATACAATAACGAAGAGAAAAAAAGTATAATTTTGAGTACTAAAAACTAGTGATGTTTCTTTCTTGAAATAAATCTACGATTTCTCAAAGATGCAAAATACTGCTACCAACACGCAAGTAACAATTCCAAACACACATGCAAACAAGGTAGCTAACCGCTGAAGGATATGTAAAGAAAAGAGAAGGGTATCTCAACCAAAAATAAGAAATTGCATTAAACAAACCCAATCAATCAACTAAAAGATTTGATTTAGTAAATACACTTGTTGAAACAAGAAAAATGAAGATGAAAATTAATTTCGAAATAGAACCCTAAAGATGGAAAATACTTGCATATTTCAATCTTTCCTTCACCTAGATAAATGAGGTCATAAATAGTAAAACTGACATTGTAAACAACAATATGAAACCAGAACTAGTCATTATCTGCTAAAAATCGGGGTTTTGGGGTGAAGGTCGTGACCAAGGTTGCCAAATTTTCTAGGAAACCCATGGCTAGAACATGAAATAGGAAACAAATAAGTGAATTATTTCATCTGTGACCAAAAACCATTAGTTTTCAGTGAAGGTTTCTACTAGCAACTAAGGGACAACAAAAAGCAAGCAAACACAGCTAGATCCTACTAAAATACACTAAAAAAGATGGCTAGAAATGATGGTCTAATCACAACCAAGGGTGAATTATGGATCCATCCCTGGTATGGTTGTCAAAATCTATTGTATGTGATTTATCACACATGTCTGCAAAAGAGCACCTTGTAAGGGGTTGTGCAACCCTTATGGTGAAAGTAAGTATGGTATGTTATCCATCTATTTCTGTAGGAAATATGGCATCATGACAACATGATTTTTTGAATGAAATAGGGTTTTTAAATGGTTACCTTAATGGATTCTTTTATATCACAAGAGTGGGAAAGAGAAGGATCTATATCCTATGTGTATGCTCTCCCTCTCCTTGATTGCTTCATGGAGAATTTAGGGTTTTGGAAATTAGATCCATTATTGGTTTTGACCACATGACAGTATGTGTCCACTTTTAACCATTACTTTGTTACGAATGTGGGAAATGACAAAATTTGACCAAAAGTCACTTTTTGGGACCATGCCACACTTTTTGAGGCAATAGTAGCAACCAATGTCACACATTTCGATGGAAAAGTAGAGACCCTATAGGTATGGTTAATTTTTTGGTATTTGTATAACTTCCTTAGGTCATATGGATGGTGTGAGGTGTAAAATGGTGTTTATATTGTAGGTTATGATGCACAATGAAGATGAAACTAAAGACAATATAGTTGAGAACATTTTGGTTGTTAACATCTAATGCATAGGATGTATGACTAAGGAATAGTATGCCTTGGAGTGTCCTAGGTTGAAGGGAGACACTTCCTCCAATCCCCCTATGGGAATTTTTTTCTAGTAAAACCATTTATAGGAGTTCTGCAAGTGCTTACTTTTTCTCTTTTTCTTAGCCAAATACAATATTATGACTTTTTGAATGTGCATAATTCCAAAGCTAGGGAATTTTGTGAGATTCGTAAAACATATGGGCACTCTCCTAAACATTTTCTAATATAGTAGAAGTATTCCTCAATCATAGAAACAATATATTGTGAATTATGTTGCACTTATACACACATTAAAGTTAGGTGTAGGGCACTGTAACCCATAGATTATATAATATATAGAAATTTTTTTAGGGAATCTAAAACTCTACAACTTGAAACTAGAGGAGGAGTTCATAGAAGAGGATGTGGATATGGAGTCAATAAAATCAAGTAAAGAAGTGGGCATGTACAATGCTACAATTGTGATGAGATGGGACACCTCTTTTGAGATACCCATTTCCTATATGGCCATGGTGTCCTTACTATAGGGTGAAAACCTATGATATTGAATATTGCATAGAATTCATCACAAAAATGAAGGATCAAGCCAGATAGAGGCCCATGAATTTAGTCAATTCAAATCCCAAATATTGTAATGAGGATACATGTCCTAATATAAATGTTATTACCATAGAAGTAACCCATACCGGGGATGACAATAATAACTTAGACCTTCCAAAAAATTAGAAAACGGGAATACGGATGCCTACGTTTGACCTAATACAAAATAAATGGTTTTTAAGGAATAAATTGAGATGTTACACTGTCTACCAATACCCTCTTCAGTTGGAGTTTTCGAACATCTTCAAGCATGCAGTTATGGAACTATCCTAACATCATGGGATTGTGGAAGATGATCAAAAGCAAGAACCTCAAGTAATTTTAATAAAAAAAATTTAACTTACGGGTCACATTGTTTGTTGATATTTTAGAAGATGAACAATTAACTAGAAATTTGTAAAACACTCTCCATATGCTTCCTAGAATGGAAGAATAGAATTATTTGATTTATTTTAATCTTCTTGATAGAAAGACCCATATAGTGAGATGAAGGAAAATCAAAACTAAGAAATAAATCAGGTTAGATGCGTAGGAAAATAGGTATGGCATTAAAATTGTAATGGTGGATGTTACGTTGGATGTCAATATCCTTCCAAATGTTTCCTGGGAGGGAATGAGGAGCCCCCTCTTGGTTGATTCACCGATCCAATTGTGTATGGAAAAAAAATGTATAATCTTTCCCATTTACAAGTTGGAAAACATATATATTGACTAATATAGAGCCAAAACCATTGTTAATTTTGAAGTGATAGAGATCATGGAAAACATTGTCCCATACCCATCCTTGTTGGGAATTGATTAGGATTTTTGAGAATTATTTTTTTATTGATTTAAATAAAGAAACTGTGACATTTGAGGTGGAAGGTGTGAATGAAAACCAACCATTAGATCATTATCAAGGGACTAGGTACACTAATCTTGCCACCTATACTATATAAAACAATGTATTGGATTATATTTAAAACTAGAATATAGAAAGAAGATATGTGTATATTACTCATGGAGTAGATGATTCAGTCAATTGGAGAAGTATCTAGTCTTTCAACAATGATTTTGAAGAATCACTAAATGGGTGGTATAATAGGAAGAATGATATCTCTTCCAAACGTTGTGAAACTATCAAATCAGTTAGATGGATAAGGACAGATATAACCCTCCTACATATGATGAAATTGTAAACTTAGAGTATTTCCTTCATACATGAACACCATATTTGTGGATGATTAGAAAATACACATACGATATATAACTTTATGAGGGATCCCTAATAGATGGTTTACCCTCCTGAGTTTGATTTATTAGATTTGTCTCTTCCTAAAAAAGAGGGTATCATGACTATGGAAATATACGATGGAAGGACATATCATCTTATCATTTTAAGAGTTGTACCAAGAAATGGGAAGAAGAAAGCTTGTAGCCTAAATTTTGGGTCAATAGTCACATTTTATAGTTTGGGACCTATTCCAAATGTATGATATTTACATGTAGATACAGGTAGACATACCATACGTTAGGTAACCTTTAGTCCCAATTCTATGAGTAATTTTATTTTTTAGATAAGTATTTTGGGGTGAGTAGAGATTTAAAATTGATTAAGAAACTACTATTCACTCACTAGTTGTTGAATTCCCATAGCCCTATTATTTGTCCACAACACTATGGACTGGTTAGTTTCCAAACCCCTATAATATAGTTGGAATCTCCTTTACACTATCAGAGGATATATAATACTGGGGAATATGAAAATGGCTTGGGTGATTTGAAGCACTTTTCATTCAAGGAATTTAAAGGATCTAGAAAAATAAAAGGGAAGGATAAAGACAATGCATATGCGACATACATGCAACCCTTGAAGTTTTGAAAGGTGAACACTAGAAGTGAGGAGAGAACTAAAATTGACTATGTTGGAGGTTTTTAGGATGATCATATTATATATTATATCCAAGATCACTACTCTCTTCAAGATTATGAATATTTTTTTCCACAAATTTTCAGTAAATGGAAGGGAATGAAAGGGGCCTTGGGCAAGATGAAGATTGATATATGACCAGATGTGAAACCAATGAAGAATCAATCTTTTAGGCTTAATCATGGAGTTAAAGAGAAAGTGAATAACTAAATTGACAGGATGCTAGTTGCAATATTGATATATTTAGTTGATGAGTATGATTGGATAGATCATATTGTGATATATAGTAGGAATTACATGAAGGATATTAGAGTCTGTGCTGATTATTGAAGTTTTAATTCAGCTTGTGTTCATGATCCTTTTCTTATTCGATTTAGTGATAAATCCATGGATCAAGTTGTAGGTAATGAAGCTTATTTCATTACTTATGGTTTCTCGGGTTATCACCAAGTGAGAATTGTTGATGAATATAAGAATAAAAGAACATGTACCATTCAATGGGTTATTTCACCTATGATGTAGTGCCATTAAGTATTAAGAATGCATCCAACACTTTATCCTAGATTGTAATTATTTATTTTCATGACTTCATTCTCAAGTTTTTGGAAATCTACATGGATGATTGGATTATTTACGGTCTCTTGTGACAACATGCAAATTTATTGCACCTTATGTTCGACAGTTATTGCTAGCTTCATATCTCATTGAATTTGAATAAATGAATGTGTTACATGTTCCTTTGGAAACTTTCTAGGTCATATTGTTTACAAGAAATGAGTCTTGGTGGACCTTGCAACTATTGTTGTTGTTGTAAATCTATCAGCTCCAAAACATTTACGATAGTTCGTTCCACTTTGGGGCACACAAGATATTACTAAATGTTTATCCACAAATATTTTTTTATTGCAGCACCTCTATAATAGCTCCTAAAGAAAGCATAAATGTTTATTTGGACTCCAAAGTGCAAATTAGCAACATTCACATTACTTAAGGAAAATATTGTAAGTGCTCCCATTCATATAATACTCCCTTACTGGAACATAGAATTACATATGCAGCTAGATGCATCTACGATATCTCGAAGGGATATCCTTACATTGTCGAGAAAAGGAACTATTGATCACCCTATGTATTTCACAAGTCAGATTTTTTCATAAGCTTAACACAACTACTACACCACTACTGAATGGAAAGGATTTACCTTGGTACTTGCACTACAAAATTTCTACAACTATTTATTAGGTGGTCACTTCAAATTTTACATTGACCATTCTATTATGAAGTACTTGGTTAATAAGCATGTTCTAAAAGGTCGAATTGTAAATGGTTATTACTATACTAGGATTTTTATTTCGAGGTTGTGGTCAAGAAAGAATAAAGAAGGTCTGGATCATCTTTCTCACTTTAAATCAGGAGAGTCAAGAGGTGTTGTAGTTTATCAACTTCCAAATGTTGAATTGCTAAAAATTGAATCAATTCCTAATGAATTTTCTGATATTGTACTATCTTTGGCTGCTAGAACGGTGCCATGTTTCTACAAGATATAAACACCACTTTATTGTCAAAGTTATGAAATCTCAATTTATTGCATGATAACTATATAAGATAGCCATTAATGACATTCTTCAATGATGTGTGATGGGTATTGAACATAGGGATATTTTATGGGAATTTCAATAAGGAAATGTAGGAGGACATGTCGATGGGAAATCGACATCCCAGGAAGTTATACAAGTTATATAATTGTAAGATACTAAGATTAGATGTTGGAAATATTTATTGAATATATGAAATAGTTGAATGATTGAATGATGGTTTACAATGGAGACATTACATTGAATATATATGCATAAGTGTGAAAGGTTGGCATCGCTTCATGATGGCCAATAATTGTTGACCTAATACTAGTAATAATTAATAGGTCAATAATTAATAATAGTAATAACCAATTAGGTTTATTACAAGTCATCCGTCCTTTGAAAAAATTTGACCATGAATATTTATTTTGCTTAATATGGATTCTAGATTTTATTATCTGATCGGTGTAATTGATGATATGTGTCAATACTAAGTTCTAAGTGATGTACACAATTTCTTAAATGTAGACGAGTCGATCCATCCCAAATCTACATTTGTTGGAATTATTTGATGATCAATTCCTTAGATAGAACTTCTCATTTTAGGCTTCCCTATAAGTTGTTGATTTTGACTTCGCACTTCTTTAATGTTGTAGATAATAAGAGTATGGTTTCTCTTTCTCGTGACTTTGATGCTTGTCGTAACGACTTTTGTGATGTGGGTGATAATAAAATTTTTGAGTTACTTGAGGAATGTTTATAGGGATTTCAACTTTTGGTGCTTCTAGCGATCGATTAATCAATATACCTTTTCAATAGAACCATTTTTTGGAATTTGAACATTGATGTGCCTGTATTGATTTTTCCTAGCATCTGAATTTGTATTGATAATGTCAATAATTCAATGGTTTTGGTCATTGTTTCTCTTTCCATAGGTTGGACATCTTGTGCTGAGGATTTTTATAGCTTCTCAACTTTTAATTTTTTTATTTGTTCTGTCAACTCTTGATTGTGATCGGTAAGGTGGCGATTTTATTATTGTGTTTCTAGTAGTTTTCCTTATGTGTCTTCATTGACTTGCCCTATTTTTCAAGCAATTTTTTAGCTTCCTTATTTTCATAACTAACATCTTTTTATAGTTTATGAGTCGGAAGATTTCTTCAAGTATCGGTTGATAATGTTTTAGTGATTTTTGTGATCTCCAACTTGTGCGACTTTTTAATGTCATCTCTTTGTTGTGTGAGTTCTTTTATCTGTTGTTGACATTGGCGGATTTCTAATTCTTGGCATCGTAATTTTTCCTAGATTTTCATAACTTCCTTGTCCTTGTCCATGAGGAGTCTATTCAAGAATTTTACTTCATCTTCTAAATGTTCATAGTTTCTATACGATGGTTCTTCCCTTGTATTTTTTTACAAATGGACTCTCAATGATGAGTTATGTATTGTTATTTTCTTCTTCTCATGGGAAAAGGTCATGACTTACTTTTCGCATTGAATGCGATTGTACCTAATGTTTCCAGCTAGTTACATCCTAGTATTATGTCGGTAATACTGTCATCTATAGTTGCAACGACGAATTATGATGTAAGATTATAATTATCAATATGTAAGTCTAATTATTTGATTTTCTCTTTGTTCTTATTGATCTTCTCTATATTTAATTTTGCAACTGTTAGTTGATTTGCAAGATCAACATTAATAAAAATTTATTTATTAGCTAGACATATTGTGATGGTAAGAGGACTTCCACAAAATGTGCCATTAACTTCAAGCACTGCCATAAACATCTTTAAAGGAACGTCGAAAAATCTATTTTTCTTTTGAGAAAAATTTGTCTCTTCCATTTTGATGAGGTATAAAAAAATATTTTCCTTTTGGAAATTATATGCCGCCCTTTATGTAAAAATATTTACCTTAGTATTTGACTTCTTCGGTGATAGATGGTCTTCATTTGGTGCTGTCTCTTGTCTTCTTTCCCTTAATGTGGTCTTCTTTCTCTTTCTCTCTCTCTCTTTCCCTCTCTTTATTTTTATTTTTTATTTTTTTCTTCTTTTCTTTTCTTTTTTAAATAAAAATATTCAATATGGTTCTTCTTATAAAAAATCTTATTTTGATTATTTTTTTATCTTCTTTTCCTCTTAAGAATTCTTGTAGCTTGAATGTAAAATGGGTTGTTGGGAGGAATGATTGTTACCTTCTCCACCCAAGTTCAAATATCCTTAGTAGCCTTAAGGATTCTTGTGCACTTCTAGATTTTATATTCTAACTTTATTATTAGTTTTCAAAAATGCTTCCAATAAACAATGTGTTGTTTCTTGTTGGAAAATAAACAGTGTATTATTTTTAAGAAACCAGTTGTGGTTTCTATATATTTTCTTTTCTCTTTACTTCTTTGTTTTTGCTTTTCTTTTTTGTTTTTTTTAACTTTCTTTCTTTCTTCTTTTTATTTATTTTTCTAGTTCTTTTTTTTTCTTTTTTCTTTTTGTCTTTTTTTAAAGGTCAAAGACCCAATGATTACTACTAAGCTTACATGTTGGGAATATTTATTGAATATATGCTTTAATAATATTAAAAACTATATAATTATTATTATTATTATTATTAAATGTAATAATAAATTATTATTAAATATTTATGGCAACACCTCCTTGTATCACTTTTTTTTATTCAAAATTTTACTTTTGGATTATTTTGTAAATCATTTTCTTATTTATATTACTTCCATCTAATATGTTTTTTAATTTCTTTTATTATATTACTTCCTTTTAATTTAGTGTTCTCCCAAGAGTTATGACACTACACAAAATGGTGCTTAAATTTACGATTTGATTTCAACCCAATAAAACCAAGTGTTGGTTTTCTTTAAAACCACATGTTGATTTCTTTAAAACTACCATTTGTTTGTATACTTCTTATTTTCTTCTCTTGTCTTTTTTCTTTTATTTTCTTTTCTTTTACTTTCTTTTTGTTTCTTTTACTTTCTTTTTTGTCTCTTTTTTTAACTTTCATGTTATTTTTTTTCTTCATTTTATTTCTCTTTCTCATTTCTTTTCTTTTCTTTTTCTTTTTAATTTTTTTAGATAAAAAACCCAATGATTCAAACAAACTAAGATGACGGCTAAAAGCCAAGATATAGCCAATGCCCAAAACCTTCCTCTAATGCCACTTGTAAGCTACCAAGATTGCATGTTGGAAATATTTATTGAATATATGAAATAGTTGAATGATTGAATGGTGATTTACAATGGAGACATTACATTGAATATATATATATATATATATATNTATATATATATATATATATGAATGCGAAAGGTTGGCATCTTTTGAGATGACCAATAACCCTTAACCTAATACTAGTAATAATTAATAGGTTAATAATTAATAATAGTAATAACCAATTAGGTTTATTACAATTATGGTGGCCAATAGTATTTAAAGACTCTAAGGAGTACACTCGATCTTGTGGTGTTTACTAGTGTGTCGGGAGCACTTTTATAAAATATGAATTACCACTACACCTACTGTGAGCATTGTAACCATTTAAGAAGTGGTTTGTATACTTCATTGGATCTATTAATCCTTTGACCTACATTCAAGAGAAAGGCATATCATTACCGCAACCGATTACCTCACACATTGGGATGAAGTAAAACTAGTCAAAGAATGTACTATGGATACTGCAACTCGATTTAAATTTGAAAATATTATGACTTGGTTTCAATGTCCTTGCAGCCTCACAAGCGACCAAGGTATGCATTTTTTTAGCACCACCTTGTTGCCTTTCCCTGATAATTCGTGATCCAACATCACAAGAGAAGTTCATGTCATCCTCGAGTAACTTACAATAGTTGAGGCATTTAAGATTTAAAATACATGCTTGACCAATTGATATGATTGGGATAGATGGTTCCTTGCTGTGTTGTGGGCCTATCAAACCACCTCTATACGACTATACCAAAAAACACCATTTCAATTAGTCTATAGTAGGGAGGTTGTTGTTCCAACAAATTTTGTAGTACCAACCCTCTATATTTCTTAGGCCATGTATATGATCATGGAGAAATCAATTGTGGAATGGTTATTTGAACTACTATAGCCAAAGAAGTGCAGAGTTTTAGTTTATTTCCATCAATATATAGATAAATTTAGACTAGATCATGTTCTCATATATAGAAATGCACCTAGGAACATTGATAGTTGCGAAAATGCAAGCTTCTAGTGTTTTGTGACTAACTCAATTAGATGGTGTTCTTACATATAGATGGGTGAATGACGCTCACCTGAAATATTATATTCCAGTGCACTAAACTTGATTATATTCACTTCTTTCATCAAGGGTGAGGTAGGGTAGGTGTTTTCATTTTGATTTTTTATCCTTAGTTCTTTTTTGCATGTATTTAGTTAAATAAGTATAGTTTTGCCACAATTGGCATGTCAAGAATGCCAATAGTTGTTGCTAGTTTGAGTTGTGAATTCACACGTCTATTGTTTAGATAAGCTCTACATAAACCATGTGATTTGGGGATCCCATACAGTATAAGGTGTTAGAATTATTGTCTTTAGCAAACAAAGTTGAGTTGGTTTAGTCATGATCCAAGTCAATGATAGTTATGGTTGATAATATTAATTTTTTTAAGGTTACAAATACTATTACAAATTTATAAGTCAAGTTAGTCAAGTTAAAGTTGTCTATGATTACAACAGAGTGATTGTGTAAGCTTATCATTGAGTTGGTGAAAGTCTTAAGGCAACGATTATACATGTTTAGCTCGTTATTGAAGTCAAACTTAAATGCTAGGTGACTAAATATAATGTGTTCATCATGTGATGTCCTTGGCATGCTTGGATAGATGCATCAATCAAGTATTGTTATTAACATTGCACAGATCACTAAAATACCCCCCCCCCTCACTACTTCATTTCTCACTTTTCTTCGTATTTGTTAGCTATCAAACATCCTATATTCTTTAGAGATCAATGCATTATCTGACAAATTTTACCAACTGTTGAATGTTAAACATCATATTCAGTTTGTTTACCACTAAAGAACTACCAAATGGTTAATGCATTAATAAGAAAGGTTACAACTCCCAAAACTATAATGCAACCAAAAGAATAAGTTACAACAAAGTTTTGTGACTTGAGGGTTGAGATTTTACAAGATTTATAGGAAAAGGTAGAACATACAAGATTAGATGATAATGACCTATTCTGCAACATCAAGCTTACAATGTATTTTGATTTGATTCCTCTCGAGTATGGGGATATCATCATGGTTTGGAATATTTCCATCAAGCCTCTCTAAAAATATACATTGATCGCGTTGAGGGATATCCTAATATTTGACGCCACCAAAGAAGTCATGCACTACACCAAGTTCTTAATAAGTAGTGGTCATGGGAAATCCTTGTGGATTAAATTAGGCATACCTCAATCCCACATAACATATCCATGTTTTAACTAGATTATCAATGAAAGGTAAAGATGTATCCTATGCCTTCCGAGGTATAGAAAAGCATGGTCACAAGAAGTGTGGAACAAGACTTTATGACTAGTATGGTATGTGATAGGGAGGTTGTAGCGTTATTATAACCCTTATAACAGCCATCGGGTTTGGTTCACCTCTCAAATGATTATAGACTAACTTATGTGTAAGTATATGAAAGGAAATCGTACTATGGATTCCTTCTCTATGGTTGCATTCTATGTGTAGGGAATCAAGTTGAATTGGTGCAAAATCCTTGTGAATGAATGTTTGTAGGCGTGTGTTGATTCCCATGCCTCATCCACCTAATTCATATCCAAGAAATTATTGTTTTCTTTCACAATGTGGAAGTGGAATTCCCCATGAGTGAGAGTTTCACTCGCTTGATTTCCAAGTGTTAGCATTGTAGTTTGACCCATGGAAGAGTTAAAATCATATGCTCGAAATGCTAGCTTCGTTGTAGGCACTATGTTGTAATCTCACAGATCACATAAGGTTACCAATAATACATACTAAAACATACATACATCACAGAGACAAGAGATAAGAACAAGTAGATAGAATAACAGATTATATTAACATGAGAGGGTCCATACAATATAGAGAATTGGACTGAGTTCTCATCTGGCTCAACAGCCTAATATATACGATTTACAAACAGTTACAAAATAACTACCTGTCGGTTCACTCAACCGACACGACCTTAGGTGGCCGACCTAATCTCTAATTAGTCGGTTGACCGACTTAGTCGGCTGATCGACTAAGTCGGCTATCATTCAAGTCGACATACCAACTTGCTCCTCCAACATCTCCCCCACGAAAAAAACGTTTCTTCGTCCCGAAGAAACAGGGAGGTACCAAAATTTCCTTGTCTGTCTAAGTAGTCATTATTTTGTGCTCTTGATCTTCATGGGCTATGAAGTCTGATAGTCAGTTTTTTCTGTACGCAGACTTTGATAATTGTTGGGGCTGCCACTACAAGGTGATGTTGGAAATCCATCCAACTCTGCAATATTTTATGTATGTCAATGGTTAGTGTAGTTAGACTTGATAAGATCGACATTTTCTCTTGAATGGAAATTTCAGCTATTTTTCCCATGCCGGGACCCATAAACTGGTCCTTTTCCTCTGCTATCTCTATGAGTCGTTTCATTTGCGGGCAGATGATGTCTACTTTTTCTAAGTTTGGGATGTCTTGATGCACCCACTGATGTGTTTCCCATTCAAGCTTCTGCAGTTTAGCTATTTCAAGCACTATCTGATCTTCAATTGTGCGTCTAAGTGCTTCATCAGTACTTTTCCTCTTCTTGAGTGCTTGGATCTCTTGTCGGGTCTTCCTAGTTTGCTGATAGACTTGCATGTAGTAAGCAAGCCAGTCTCGCAGTACTTCTTCCGTGATAACAAACTCCTCCATGTGATCTTGCAACACTTTGTAGGATTCTAAAAAGGATGTGTGTTGCTCCATCAATAGCCAAATGGTTTCTTCTTTCTGTTCCTCTTTTCTGTCTTGAATTTGTGCTTCTGACCAGTAGTCTTCATTTTTTGCTATTTTTGGTCGATCATCATTTGATATGTCGATTTATCTAGTTTTAATTTTATCATCTAGCCATTTCGGTGCTTTAGCTTCATTGATTGGTTAGCTTCCTTCCTTAAACTGTGAGAATGTGGCAGGGAAGTCAGCTGTAGTAATTCGGTCATGATCCTCCTTTTCGGTTGTTTCGACTTTGAGTAATGTGCGAATAGGTTTGGTCATTTCAACATGATTTGATTTCCATCTAAAATTTTTCCCTTCTGACTTTTCATTTTCCAACTGTAGTCTCGTCGATTGTGGTATTGTCCTAGTTTGTATATTGTTACAGTACTTTTTCTGTCGGTTATCTTTTAAGGGTTTGTTTTCTGTTGGTTGTATAAATTCTTTAATCTATTTTGTTGTTTCGAACAACTTCTCATCTTGTGGTATAAAGTTGAAGTCTTTGATAAAAATTTCTCTGAGTTCATACCAGAGGAATGTTTCACCTCGATCTTCTTCCATATTGTACCATTTGTTCAGTAAGTCGGCGAGTGTTGATGGAAATAAGTGTGGCCATGTGCATTCATCCTTATATCCCAGTCTTCTCCATTGTTTTTCACATATTTTTATATGGTTTTCTGGATCCTGTCCTTGGGTAAATATAGGTATCTAAGCTTGGTTGGTTAACTCCTTTCCTCCAAACCTTTCTACAAAACAAGTTGAAGTTGTTGTCCATGTCTGCAGTCTTGACTGATGGGTATCCCACCATCTAGCAGCTTGTCCTGTAAAATTTTCTACTAAACTTTGTAGTCGGCCATGTTCACCAATGTTCCTAGATACTTGCTCTACATGCATAACTAGTGATTCTCTTTCTTTATACCTTGGGATTTTTGTGGTATTTATATTCGTTGGTTGTAATGTAGGATATTCCCTAATTTTCTTTTCAAATATTTTTGGGATACTGGACACCACAAAGCATTGTTTGACTGGTTTCTTCTGTACTTTTTGAATAGTCCAGCAGCCTCTTGCTTTTGTTTCATATTTTTCAACCTCCCAATCATATAGTTTTGCATCTGAATTGTATCCTACTGAGTCTTGATTGCCTAAATGAAGTTCTCCATAGATATTAGGTTCTGTATAATCTTCATTGTTCTATATCTGATAGAGTTGTCGAATGTCGACTTCTTCATCGATAGGTTCAGTCCAAGGTTCTCCTTAGGATGGATGAATAGGTATTATGATTTTTTGTTCTCCCTTTTAATTTGATTCTTTTTTTGTCCAAGGATATCGAGGCTTTCATTTTTTCCCGCAAGGTCGACCTACTAACGCTAGGAAGGAACTGGATCCTTCCTTAGGGTTGATAATTTCAAGCTCAACTTTAGTCGATATACCTTTTATCATTGTGTCAACATTTTTCCAGACTCCAATAGGTTCAATTAGGCCTTGGTCTGCCAGTTTCAGGTATATGCCTGATTCATATAATCGAGATCTGCCTAACTATTCCCATGTGTGTCGAGTCATAATATTTACCTGTGATCCTAAATCAAGTACAACTTGTCGGACATGGTATCCTTCAATTTCCAAGTCGACAAGTGGGTCAGCATCACTTTTATCTTTTTGGTTTAAGCTGCAGATATTCTTTGTTTGTTTTTCGATGTATTTGTTGTGTTTTATTTTATACAGTAAGTTGATGAATTGTGATATTGTTTTATCTTTTTGTACCAACTTTATTATCTCTTTTACTGCGTCCTATTGATTATCATCTTATTCTTGTCGAGCAAATTCTCTAAATATATTTGCTGCATATTTATATATTTTTGTTTCTTTAACTGGGTCAGGATAAACATTTTTTTCTTTTATCTTGCTTATTTGGGGGTTATTACTCCTAGTTTTCGTCCCTTGTCGTGTTATGATATGTAAATTCTTTGTATTGAAAATATCATGTTTTTGCACACATGACAAGACATTAACATTCTTCCTTTTATTTATCTTTTCAAGCATAATAGGGCAGTCCTCTAATGAGTGATCCCCTATGCCACAATTAGTACAGAATTTTAGGTCAGTCCTGTCCTTGTATGGACAGTATGCATGTCGGTGTCCCTCCTTATAACATGTGAAACATTGGATGGGCCGACGTGGTTGGTTGTCTTGATTCCCAGAGAATCGACCTCAACCTCCATAGCCTCCATGTTGATTGTCATACCAGCGCTCGTATCTTCGACCTTCATATCTGTAATTGTTCGTATCATTTAGCGTGTTGTTTTGCTCATTATTCTGTGCAACTGCATTGGTCTGATAGACTGCATGATAATTCTATTGATTCTTGAGATTTAGATGGCAGCCAGCAGTGTTATGATTTTTAATTTCACAAATTGCACACCATGATGCTTTGCCATTCTTCATATTGAATGGGCAATCTTTTGTCAAGTGGTCTCCATGCTCTTGGAAAATGTTGCAAAAACATTTTGTCTGCACAAATTAGACGTCTTGTCGGCTGATGTCCTATCGACAGTTGTCTTTTGAATGTCCGGTCGTCGAGCACTTCGTGCACCAGATATCCTGACTTTTGAGGTTTAATTCTTTTAATGACTTATGTACGCTCTCAAGCTGTTCTTCTAATCTGTGATCGGTGGAGTATGCTGGTATGTCCTCATCCATTTCTACTTGGAGAGCTTTTGTAAGCGCGTCTTCGTAAGTCTTGAATTTCTCCAGACTTATGTGTCGACGAATTTTCTATGATAAACCTGCAAGAAACCACTAGATTAATAATTATTCGTCAATGACATAGTCCAGTTGGCTAAGAAGGTCTTTCCATCGTTTATCGTAATCGCGGACAATTTGTCCTGGCTTCTGCGATGTCATTTTTAGTTTCTTTGCTGCCAGATGTTTTGCATCTGGAGTTTTGAAAAATGATAGAAATTGCACTTTTACTTCGAATTTGGTTGCTCGGGGGGTTCTTTCAGAAAAGGTCATATACCAAGCTAATGCCCTTTTCCTCAAGGCACCAGCGAACTGCGCCATCTGCCTGTCTTCATCTATAACTTGGTTAGCCTCCCAAGTCGACTCACAGATGAACCAGTGTCATCTGGGGTCCTCATCACCCTCATATAGAGGGATGTGTGCTGACCCGTTACCCATGTCAGAGTCACTGTCACTGCTTTCTTCAGGAGGTGGCGGTGGTGGAGGTGGTAGTGTGGGCGGTGGGGTTATTTGCTTAGTCCTCTTTGCGGAACTATCATCGAAGAAACTCTCATTCCCGTTGGTTGTTTTTGTCGTTTCCTCTTCGACCAGTAGTCGGTTAGTGTCGACTTCTTCTTTCGATGTCCAACTACAATTATTTGTCCATAGTTCTGAATGTTCTATGTCTTCCAAAGCTGTATTTGGCAGGGGAGCTTCTCCTTCATTTGTCAATAAAAGTAAGTGGATACTTCGGTTGGATGGTACCGCTTGAAGCGTAACCCAATTTGCTTCTTCTAGTCGACGGATAATTAGATGTCTACCCATGTATGCTTCGTCGTCTAGTCGACTCCATATACCAAAGTCACCAGCTCCTAGTCTGAGGTCCTCTTCGACAATAGCTTGTATCCAGGTACATGGATCTGTCAAAGGTTTTATTTCCTAGGGAACTTCTAATTGGAGAGCTTCTCACTGCTCTATCAACAATTCTTCTTCCATAGGGGACACCTCTTCTTCCACATCTTCTTCTCATCAGTCATGACCCGACTCCGGCGAATCTCTTTCCTAGTCAATCACCCTAGTACTCATTCCTCTCTGTAGCGCTAAGGCTCTTTCTCTTATTTCTTCCCTACTTTGCATCCTCCTCTCCCTCTCTATTTTCTAGAAGTCTGTCATACCTTTGTGTGACACTGTCTTCTTGATTTCCTTTTTAGGTTGAATTCTCATTACTGGTGATTGGTATCTCCTTTAGTCGACTAGAATCCACTCCACTATATTTCGACATATGACCAACTACCCCCCCATAGCCTAGACGACACTTTAGAAAGCCTGGATAGTTTGGTCTACTTGCTTAGGAAGTATTCCCACTCCCTTTCAGCAATGAATTTTTCCCACCTCTTTTGCTTTTCTGCCCGGTTAGGCTTTAATGGCAGTCCACGAAGTGATAGATGGGGTTCGACAATATGACCCACTCCCTACTCGATCAGGAACTTAAACAGCAAGGTCAGTAAGGAACACAAAAATTGCTCATTGAGGTCTGTGTAGAATTTATTCTTGATGGTTTCCATCGAAGTTTTGTCTTCTATTGCTTGCTCCTCGCAAAATTCGTCAACGATTTTTTCGAACCACTCCAACAAGTTTGTTCTACCCCCGTGAATCAGTTTTTCTAGTAATTGTTGATCTTTAGTCCCTTCCGCCTTTTTCATCCAAGAATTTCTTCAAAATTTGGGGCACTGATTCTACAAACCTCTCATGTGTCTCTGTAAAGAATCTTTCTTTTGCTTGTGCAGTTGTCAATGTGTTTCTTCGTGCATAATTCTGCAAATAATTTGCTACTTTACACTCCCACCAGTCCTTAATCTCTTGTTCTAATATCATCTGCTTGCATACATCTCAGACATGTACTACCGGTAACGAAACCAATGTTGTAATCTCATAGATCACATAAGGTTACCAATAATACATACTTAAACATACATACATCACAGAGACAAGAGATAAGAACAAGTAGATAAAATGACAGATTACATTAACATGGAGAGTCCATACAATACAGAGAACTGAACCGAGTTCTCATCTAGCTCAACAGCATAATATATACGATTTACAAACAGTTACAAAATAACTACCTGTCGGTTCACTCAACCGACACGACCTTAGGTGGCCAACCTAATCTCTAATTAGTCGGCTGACCGACTTAGTTAGCTGATCGATTAAGTCGGCTATCGTTCAAGTCGACATACCGACTTGCTCCTCCAACACACTACCTTCGACAAGTGGTATGTCTAGACGATTGCAGTTGTTACACCCATATTATGCATCCATTAGGTGCTACTAAATGCACATCCAGACAAATTTTGGTTTGGTATGAATAGGGATCACACCTTTGTACCACCATAAGGGGTGGATGTTGATAAATTCCATGTTGTTTCTCTTCCTTATTACTTGTATATAAAAATACCTATATCTAATTTGAGATAAATATCTAGAATTTTGGCCAATTATATCTCCATCAAAACCCCCCCTTGAATCAATAAAGACAAATTCCCATGCCCTTAAAATCTTCTCAAGGTCACTCACAATTTTCTTTCCCTCAAACATGATTTCTTGTAATAAAATGACAGTAGGACCATATTTACACAACTCTTTTAAGGCTATGTTTTTTAGAATGGATCTCGTACTTCTACAACTAAAAAAGATGCAAATAATTTTCCACCCTCCCCAAGGGAAATTCCTACTCTAAGGACCCCATCTAGTGAGATTTGTTTCCCAACCTTATCTTCATTTACAGTCATTCCTAAGAAATGGTGATATATGATTTTTTCCCCTTACCCTCAGCCCTTGATCACTTATTTTCATTCCATGCCAACCTCCATGATTTCCCCACTTTAAAACTATAGTAACCTCCTTTCTATATCGAAGGTTATACCCATAGGAACTCTCCCATCCGTCAACTAAACCATGGTCATTCTTTAACCGTGTTGAATTCCCATCATTCAAATTTTCCTGCACCCTAACTGAATGGATATTTAACCCCCTTAAAAGGGATGGTGGATTTCCTTATATACCTTAGATTCCATCAAAAATACCCCTTCCCTTACTTGCCATCACAATCCTAACAAATACAATGACCCTAAAACAACTGACCTATTTATAGGGAAATAATTTAAATGGACATAAGGATTCATGTCCTCGCTATATTCTAGTAGTTAGACTTTAAGTCTGTCCCTTCTATATATTTAGTTTATATATTTGTTGTGAGCTAATATCAAACATTTCCATCCAACATTAGAGTAATATCAAACATTTCCATCCAAGCATTGGAAAAAGGCATCCATGGTTTTAAGGATGTAGTTATTGAGTCCGACCACCAAAAATTCCACATGATTTTCTCCATATCTTCAACAAAGAGCAAAAGAAACACCATCCAAACTCTACAAAGAATATAAAATGTCGAAGAGTAACCAAATTTAAGTTCCCATGGGGCCCTTATACACTCATTTAATAGTTTATCACCCATCCATGTCCTTAAAACCATCCCACAAAATTCCCAATTTCATTCATTCTCCCCTCCTCACAAAGAAATAGGTTTAATGGTCCTATATATATGTTTCTTGATACACTTATTTCATTTTCTAGATGAAACATTAAATCCATCACCACCATGTGAACCAACATCCCCATGGGAACCGGGATTCACCTAAGTGATGTTTTTTTATATCCCCTTTGGCAATAATAATACCATATAACTCTACAAAATTAAGAAATTGGCTAATAAAGCCTGCACTAGACTCGCCACTACCCCCAAACTGTAAACACTGTGAAAATGGAATGGGACATGATTCAAAGGGAGTGGAAGTAGTCTACAATTTTGAGGATCTATCATCGTTTTTATTTGTGACTTGATTATTTTCATCCTACAAATCGACAACTTAGCCTTCTATAGAACGCCAAAATCCACCAAACACAATGAACTCAAGTTAATCGAAAAATATCTAGTGCATGAAAAATGGAGTTGTCATTTCTTTCAAAAATGAAATTAAGAAGATTGTTTAGTTCTAACATGTCATTATCACCCAAATATTTAACCACTTTCACGAGGTTTTCTACAGTGTCATCCTCTCTATCTTTGTGTTCACCCTTTGAAAGAAACTAGTAGAGGCAATCAAATGAGGAGAACTCCAAGTAGAAACCCCCTCATGAGGATCCATGAGTACTAAACTTGTTTAATCTCCATTAACACAATCTACAATAAACCAATGAGATGAATACAAACCCTAACCTTTGATTCATCATCTCCTTCATCCTTTAACTCCCCATTTCACAATACATCAAACTTTCCATAATACTTATGAAGGCTGATTAAATATAAATGTATAGTAGAAGGTAGTATGGAATATTGGATATGGTATGAAAATAAATCCTTAAAACTAGGAGAATCTATAATATGGAAAACTTTGGTCAATGATTTTCATGTAATTAACAAATGGTTAATATGGAATGTATGAAGCAATAACAAGGTTAGAATTGGAGAATATCCCTCAATAATATGCTTGGGTAACTAAAAGATTTTTGGCACTCTTTTGGAAGTTGTACATGATTAAGGAATTTTAAGCTTTAAGGATGTTTTCTCTCATACTAAGACAATGGACTGATCATAAGGATGGAAATCCATAATGAATTAAACTTGAATAATTAACTAGATGTTAGATGGTCACAATTTATGCCATAGTTAAATCATGGTACATTAATGTTTAATGAGTGAGAAGATGAGATTAAATGGTTAGAAAACAAAGGCTTGGGTATATATACTACTAAATTGGGTCCTAATTAGGCTATGGTGCCAATATGGAATAAGTAGAGGCGAGGAACTTAAATGGTGATGGAAGATATTTTGGAAACTTAATAGCCCCCTGAAGACAATAATATTTATGTGGATATCATTATCAATTAAAATATTAACATGGGACAATAATCCAAAATTAAATTTGCAAGGGCTTGGAATGTGAATTACGTGTAAAGCTAGTGAAGAAAATGTTGATCATCCCTTTGTCAAATGTATATTCTCTAGAGAGGTTTAAATTGAACCTATCTAGTTGGAAAGTGACAAAAAAAGTGAGAGAAATAACCTTTGATTGAGTGTTTTAAAATTTATTTTTATAATTTGTAACAACACACAAAGCATTGCCTTGCTCTATTATTTTATGTATGTAGAACTCAAGGAAAAGAAATAAGTTATATGAAAGTTTCTCATCAAATTATTTTTTCCTATGCTTGTTTATGTATGCTCAAAATGATCAAACCTCAAAGAATCCTCAAAAGGATTGAAATAGATTTTCTCAAAACAATGGGGTTTCTTTGATGGGATTTGTCAAGGAACCTTAGGTACCTGGTGCAAGGGGTATTTTATTTCTAGTAGAAAATAATTATATATTTTTGGTATGTAATAATTCAAGGAACAAATAATATGGTTGAGTTATGTGACCTATTATTACTCATTAAATGTGTTGCAAACAAAGACATTAACAAGCCCCAAATTTTGGGTGATTTAAAACTCCTTGTGGATTGGGAAATCAACAAGTACCAAATTGATAATTTGGTGTTAATTCTAATTATAAACAACGTTGTAAGGTACATATCACATTATCTCATATTTTAAGAAAACTAAATTATGAGTCTGGTGTGTTATCTAAAGAATCCTTATCTTTGTAGGAAGTAACTTTTTTCTATGCATGAATTCAAGGGTTGAAAATTGCATCCAAAAATTGTTCTTTCATTATAATAATGGTCATTTTGTTGACATGTTCTATGTGTTTTGATAATATAAGGAAATATGTTGTTGTTGATATTAATGTTAGAAAAGGAAATCCCTGAGGGGTAGCTTAGTTGGTTGGTGCTTCCGAGTCCAAGACCGAAGTAGTCAAGATCAGAGGTTCAGTTCTCTGGGTCCTTTGAGGTTAGACTCCCAAAACTGGAGCCAACAAGGTGAGGCCCCTTCGGGTGCACCCCTGAAAATTATTATCGTGGATGTAGTGTGATACGTCAAAGTTATGGGGTAGAAAAACCCATTAAAATAAAATAAAAATAAAAAAAAACATTCGAAAAGACAATTTTGTCGATATGTTTTTTGGTGCTTTGAAGCACAAAAAGATACCTTAAATAGCCCAAAGGATTGCAAAAAATAGTTTTAGGATCATTTAACAAAGTATTTTGAAGTATATCCTTAGATGAAGATCATAATTCTTTTAAGGATTCCATGGTGTTGTAAATACAAACCAATGTGTATTGTCATTTTACCTCTAAATATCAAATATAAAGTTTTTTTGATGGGAAAAAAGGGCTCAAAAATGGATAGAGAATCCCTTGGGAATCTGTAATGCCCCATATTTTAACCAAACATATTTACTAGCCATACATACTGCACTTTATGTGCTTGTTATCTTTTGGACTCAACTCAACTGAGTAAGGTTTATTGACGTAATGATGGAACCGAGATTATCATGCTACTATGCTTATGATGTCACTATGATTATGGTGTTACTATGTTTGTGCGATTACAATGTTGTAATTATCATGGGATTCCTTTATTTTACAATGACATTATATGTTTAAATGTTTTCATTAATAAAATGTTAAATATAGGATGCAGTACGTAGATACCATCTTATGATGTGATTGATTGAATTATTATGTGTCATGTGTAACCGTGATGAACTAAAAATGTTTCGCAAAAAGAAATGATGATGATGATGATATGGATCAATTGATGATCGAGTGGGAATGCTTGTTATAAATGTGTAGTTTGCAAAATACTAACCCAAAGGGCACAGGGGCTAAGTGATAGTTGGGTATTGAATATGATGTGTGGATTAGTACTTACTTATGGAAGAAACCTTATCGACCAAATTGATGATACGATGACACATTCTGATAATCTCGATAGAAGCAAGATATGATTTTGATAGGGTATAGACCCAATATGTTGAGAGGGATGGAGGTGTTTCCCACCCTATGTTTTATGATACTCGAGGTCATGGAAGGGCTGTGTTGATTCATGCTTCCCTAGACGTGTGATGACGATGGTCAGATGCCTGCTAGGGGAGGCTAGGTACGCTATTTAGCCAACGCTACCGCTCTCAGGTTCTATATGTGGCTAGGTCAATGACACCGACGACACATCTTTACTAGCAGACGAAGGATAGGGAGGATGCGGAAGTAGGTTAGGATGGGAGGATATGTTAGCTAGTATTGTTTGGAGGTGAGTGTTATGACACCAAGATAGTAGTAGTGAGTATGTTTCCCTTGAGAATAATTGATTGATTATCTATTAAGAATTTAAATTACATTGACGTTATAACTTGATTGGTTAATTATTAAAGGTTGCTCATGCTAAAATACTTATGTTGGATGTATGTTGATATGGTTATATCTATGCGATCGACATGTATTGTATGTATGATTCATTTGTGTGCACAAAAGATTATTATTTTGTCAGTTCGTATATATGCATGGATGACATAATGTTTTCTTATAGTACATATATTATTTATGCGTACGCTGACCATGCACGCAAACCTTATACATGTACACTAGTATTGATGTGATAAATTACTCTAATGTTGTTCTAGATAAGCTTCAGTTGTGCATTAATCAGGTTTGAATGATAATTGTTTAATAATGGATAAATTAGTTATCTATTAGTTATGTTTAAGTGATGCACTAGGAAATAATTGTTTGTTGCCAAGACAGAATTTTCATAAGATAATCATTACATTTAGTATAATTATGGTTTTATGTATACAAATAGTGGTTTGTTAGCATGTTCATCATTTTGTTTGAATAATGAGAAGTGTTTGTTTAGAAGTGATGGATGTTGTAATTGTAACAATCATAGTTGTATTTATTTATTTATTTATTTATTATTATTATTATTATTATTATTAAATAAGGATAAGCTTCATTATTTTTTGAAATAAGTTATTTATTTCTTTATTTGGACTGTTGTATATGGATGAATAAAATATTATTTTGAAAGTGATTGATTGATTAGTGCTATTATATTATATTTATTTACTCTAATTGTGAATCAGGAATATAGGTTGATTTAATAATAAATATATAAGAATCCTCATCATTATTTAAGTCAAGTTTTATTTATTTATTATATTATCCTAAACACTTAAAGAAGAAGCATTGGGTAATTTTATAGTATTTAACTTGTCTCAAAAGTGAATAAGACAAATCGTGATTATCTTGCATTAAAATTAAACCATAGGAAGTCAAATCAAAATGTAAAACTTAAATGAACATTTAACCATTTGACTTGCCGAGAAAATGATAAATCCTAGAACTAATATTATAATTATTTTGTCATTGGTTAGTGTGATTGTATTAATAGTTTAGAATCCCAATAGCATGGGGGGAATAAGGCGGTGGAGTAAGAATGAAGTCCGAGGGAGAAAATTTGTCTATAGGGGAGGTTTGATGGAGAAAGGAGGGGGGTTGGATTTCTTCGTAAGAATTAGATTTAGTATTTTTGGGAGAAAATGAGGAAGGTCTAGTAGGGGGGTTAACACGAGCATCTGAGGAGGTGGGAAACTCAGAGGAAGAGGGTGAAACTTCACTATTGAATGAGAGATTTTGAACTAAGGAAAGCTAATATGGGGATTATCGGACTGTGGGCTCGGGGGATAGGAAACCTGTTGGTTTCCTAGGGCCAACACGATAAGTTGGTCGGCAGGGTGGTTTATTGGTTTGGTTATTAATGATTGGTTAAAGGATCTACCAGAGAAGGATGCGAGAGATACTCAAACTACCTACAACCCTACACAAACCAGGTATTTTACTTGTGAAATTTTGTTGATTATTTAAATTGAAAGTAAGTTATTTCATGAAATAATTGTATGTGCATATGCTAAATCATTGGTTGATTGAAATTTGACTTACTGAAGTTCTAGAATATTGAATTGAAAAATAGCTACAACCAAATATTAAACCATATTTTTTTTGGAATCATACTTGTATTAAAATTTAAATTTACTTCAAACGAGATCTAGTACATAGGATTTACTAGAACTGGAAGAGAACTACACATGGTATCAGAGCCATTGGTTCAAACACCCCGACCTTAAGGGCATATTCACACCTAAAAATACCATGAAATTGACTGCCATAATCTACGACAGAAATGTATTTTAAAAAAAAAATGCAGTAGTTATAACCTGCACAAACAATTATAGGTAAAGTTAAATTTCCTCTTATTAATATTTGAAATATTGGCTACAAACAGAAAATCCTACTAGTATTTACAAACAAAATAATTTACCCTAAAAAATTTGTATATATGTATTGAAGACACAAAAGAGTTATATATATTTTTAAAGAAAAGATTACTATTAATAAATGAAACAATGGAATCTGTATGTATGTTCTAGGAATAAGGAATCAAAGTTTAAATCCAGAATTGAAAGGGGCACTATAAAATATTGGGCCCATTATTATGGTGCTCATATCGAGGTCTACCTTTTTTCTTTTGAGTAACGATCATTTTAGTTTCGATTTGCCTAGTATTCTCTGCATTCAGAATTCTATTCTACTACTGGTGCCTACTGGTGTGAGACGCAAGAACAGAAGCAGCTAGAAGTTGACAAGGAATTCCTCATCATTTTGTATGTCGGTATCTACTCGTACAACCCAGATACTGCTTTATTGGCCCGCTGTCTTGCCTAGAGTTGTTGCTTGTTTCGCTGACATTACATTGTGAAGGAAGATCAACAGTAGGTGGGGTAAATAGGGTTCTATCTCTACGACAAGGGTGAACATGTACAAATTGGGGTCGTATAGGCAACCATATTTGCTAGATCCCTTCTCATTACAGCTATCAGGTTGTTTCGTCACTGTGGGTCGGCGATCCTTCCTGTTTATCCTCATATATGAGTTACATTGATAGTAATCATATTGTCTCCCAACGAATAGATTGTTAACCATAAATATATAAGTAATCATTCATTCTCTTCGGCTCGAAGAAATTTTGAACTATCTATTTTCCCTGATAAAAAATATCACCTCGACCTTCCTATATCATAGATGTGGATAACTCGAATCATTAGCCTTACCAGCATAAACAGCTTGGAAAAATAAACCTATATGATATGCCCTTATCTTCAATAGTAAGGATGGGGCAAAAGGAGAAAAAATAAATAAATAAATAAACTATATATGATCGGATGGGGCGGACAGATCATCGCTGCAACCCGAGTTCTTACTATCCATGGAGTAGACCCTCAACCCCTAATATATCTTAAGGAGTTGGTTAATCTGAAAGCACCTCCATCTGATAGTCACGGGAATACACCTAAGGCAGGGATAATTTATTGCCTGATAAAGCAGGGTTAGCAAAACCCCGAGACTCGGGAGCTCCTAAAAAGAGATGCATGCATGGATAATAAAGTAGCCTAAGAAATCAAATCATAAGGATCCTTCCCTCGTGAATCGAAACAGAAACCTTGCTTTTTTTTATTTATTCTTTGATTGGACAATGTCGATTTCATTCATTATGGGTTCAAGTGATGCGTGTTCGACCCACGATTCAGATTCATAAATGATAATGATAAAGTGCATTTGGAATATTTGAATGAATGGTCTAATGGAAACTCAGTCTGTTGTTAAAAAGGTTGAAGGGAGTTCGAGATTCAACTACGGGGGGCTAAAAGTAAGTACCTTGCGACGTCATAACTTAATAACTCTTAGTCACTCCAAGAGATCAGTACAGGTAAATTATTGCTTAATGACCTTATTTGAGTGTAAGAGTCTAATTATGGAAATGAGTAGTACAATAAGATAATAATAATGGGGGATCATCATTTTAACACCGGGGTACTTCATGGATGGATAAAGGTGCCAAAGAATCACGCTGAAGGAATTCCTTATTTACATGGTGAGAAGTGTTGAGCGATCTGTATGATCAGGCATTAAACTACTTGAGGAACTTCAACCATCAGGCATGGTAAGAACGGAGTTGTGAAAAAAAAAACAAAAAAAAAATTCTCTAAAAGTACCATGTTTCCATAGTTGCAACTCTTTGAATAGCTTTGCACAGTAGATCCGCGTCCATGAACTACAAATATATATATATATAATAATTAAAAGAGTTTGATCAAATACAGTATGTTGAAATAAATAAATCAATCCTACCTATCTGTTGTACAAAACCTGTTATTGTTAGTGTTAATAGGACAAGTCATAGTGGGTGAGTTAGCTTTTACCTAATCCACCCATTTGTGCCTACCCAAACCTAGACCATCAATCTCTAGCTCACTTGGATCAAATGACTACCTCCAACCAATTTACATACTTTAGTTCAGCACGACTAAGTACAATACTAAGCACCCATGTCCAGATCGTAATAAGTTAACCATTAAATTTACTCGTGGGCCTTACATTGACTCCATTGTTGTTAGTTCTGGTGGCAGACAAACACTATCTAGGACGTATTTGTGAGTAAATATAAGCTTGCAATATATGTAAAAGTCAAGCTTCGAATTTACATTTTATCCATTAACCAGTCAACCCAGGAAACCAAGTGTTCAACCGACCATTTAAGAATCCCATGGATCAACAATAATCCCAAATGTCCAAGCCTATAGTTAATCATATGATAGGAACAAGGCTGCAAAATATTATCATACCGCAACCATCGAAATAAAAAGGAACAAATTTTACTACAAGTCTTCCATCAAGGTTATAGCCCCACCCAATGAATTGCCACCCAAGGCGAGGAGCACTATTGGGGAGCGCTGTGTCCTTCTGTAAGTGTTTATGGAAGTTATAGTCCTTGCAAGCCAAGTGTAAAATCCAATCTCCATTCTTTCAACAAATAGTAAATTCTTTAACTAATGGTAAATAGGACGCCCTCTAAGGTCAAGGCGTAGAGAGAGAAATGAGAGAAACCATAACCATAATTACATATATAATAAGGACACAACAGTTGGCTGGCTTTATTGATCACTGGCTCATCAATCAATTCTTCGATTGCGTAATTACGTATATAATAAAGCGTAATGAAATATATAAAGTATGACCAACGGATATGGCTAAAGTCGGGGTGAACGCTTAGTGTCTAAGTTAGCGAAAACACCGCCCAAAGCACCCCTACGGCGGGTCGGTCACCGGTGCAAGTAGACTACTAGGGCTACGAAGGAGCGCAGAGGGCATAGGAAAGGCAAAATGGAAACTAGCAACTGTAAAAAAAAAACAAAAAGAGATAAGATAAAAGAAAAGGAGCAGAAACACATATTAAAAAATAATAATAAAAAGGATAGAAAGGTAAAAGAAATTGACAAATAAAAATAAATAAATAAATAAAAATAGAGAAAAGCACCATAAGAAGAACATAAGATCAAAAGAGGCGAACAAACAAAACTTAGAAAAGTAAATGAAAAATAAGGAATGAAAAAAAATAAGAAAATAGATATAAAGAAATAAGAAAAATATAATAGTAAAATAATAAAGAATAAAATATAAATAATGTATAAAATAGAAAATAAATATATGCTTAGTCTAGTAAACTAAGCATTTGCACAGAAAAAATGCATTTGATGGCAGTAACCATGTTTTGATTATAGAAATGGTAAACATGTTTTGATTATGGAAACTATCCGCAGTTGTAGAAAGATGGAACGTGGGTGTAGAATTCTAGATGAATGAAAAGTAATATCATGTTGTCGACACCAACCTGAGCTCTGCCCAGGTCAAATCTATTCAAGACAACATAATGATTCTATAGATCATTCGTCTAGATCTTATCTCTGCAGAGTATTTCAAGAATAGGTGGATTCAGAGGAGGGTTCTCGGGTTCTCCTTGTCAGTAAATATGACTGTAAATATTTAAACTTTAAGCTAGGTTATCTTGGGAAGTGTGGAGAAAGCTTCAAGTCGACTACTTGGAAGTGGAGAAATATGCATATATTTATTATGTCAATAAATCAGTTTCAAGCTTCCATGTGTGAATTATTATATGTTTCCACAAAGGGAGGATTTATTACTATTAGACTTTGTATAAATAAATTAATTCATGTACCTTAAGGTAAAGAATTAGGTAAATAATAATTGGGTTTTATAAATGTTTAGCATTAGAAATACATAAAAATAAAAATAATGATATATATTTAATATATTGAAATTATTTAAAAAAAACACTTCAAAATTTTAATGCTAAAATATAATTTAAACAAAACAACATTAAAATTTGGTGTACCCATAAAAATTATTCTAATTTAAACCAAACAACATTAAAATTTGGTGTACCCATAAAAATTATTCCAATTAATACAGTTTCAAATAAAAATAAACAAAATAAAGAAATAAATAAAATCTAGAATTGTTCCATAAGTGAATCCGTTTGCCATCTTAATGAGATATTGTGAAAACCCAAACAGATACAAGCATCCAGGCCGAACAATTCTAGAAAGTTGGAAATCGTGGAGTTTATGTCAGGTTGTGATATGACACATTACTATTGCTTAATAATTACTATAGGTAAAAATCTGCAAGGTGTACCAAAACCGTCCTACGTGAGGGCAGATAAGAGCGACTCTGAGATTGGAGGCAGCAGATTTTGGATATCAATATGGGCATATCAGACTTACTATTGGAGGGCTCTGGTATTTTATCTGGTTCTAACAGACAAAAATGGGATGCTTTTCAGGAGAAAAAGAATAAGTACTGGGCCCACGAGCTCATGACTCTAAGATTGAAGAGTAGAGCGCTGATGTTGAATGAGGGGATGCATATACAAAGTTTTTTCACCATTTTGCCTCTTCCCGAAGGAACACCAACACCATCTGGTCACTCAATTGCCAGGATGGTAAAACTGTATCGGAGGACTTGGATCTGAAGGCTCTTGGTGTAAAACACTTCAGTAATCTTTTTCATGATGATAAGTGCTCAAACATTACAAAACAATTGAAGGTGGTCAGACTTTTTCCTCAGATAACTACGGTTGATGATATAGATTGTTTTAATTAGCCCTTATCTGGCCCGGAGGTTGAAGCTGTGCTCAGGGGGTTTAAAAAGGACAAGAGTCCAAGCCCGGATGGATGGCCTGTTGAATTTTTTCTGGCCTTTTTTGAACTGGTGGGGGAGGAACCGGTTAATGCAGTGGAACAGGCCAGACAATTGAGTAGATTTACTGGTGCTTGGAACTCTACCTTTTTTACCCTGATTCCAAAATGTGAAAAGCCTTTAACCTTTGACGATTTCCGGCCGATCTCCTTATATAATCTGGTCTACAAGATTATTTCAAAGATTGCGGCTATCAAACTAAAGCCTATATTGAACCGCTCTCTGTCAGCCATCCAATTTGGGTTTCTCAAAGATAGACAGATTACTGAACCGGTGGGTATTACCCAGGAACTTTTGCACTCGATCAAGACAAAAAATTCAGATTCCTTGATACTAAAATTAGACCTGGTAAAAGCCTTTGATAGAGTAAACTGGACATTCATCAGGCTGCTGCTCATACAGATTGGTATTCCTCTTATGGGTGTAAGTTGGATTATGGGATGTATTACGGGCTCCTGTCTTGCTGTTTTGGTTAATGGGACTCCCTCTGAGTTCTTTTCTGTATCCAGAGGACTGAGACGAGGCTGTCCCCTCTCCCCTCTCTTATTTATCTTAATAATGCAGGGACTCAGCCGAATCATTTTGGATGCACAACATCTTGGGAAGATCATGGGGTTTCGGTATTCGCCCAACCTGTCTATAACACACCTCTTTTTTGTTGATGATGTTATACTTATTGGGGCTGGCACTATTGATGAATGGAGGGCCTATAAAGAAGCTCTAGATTTGTTCTGTGGTGTATCTGGGATGGTGATTAGTCCTATAAAGTCATCTTTCCTCTACCAGAATGTTGACTCTGAGTTCAGGGAGGAACTTGCTGGACTCTTTCCGTTTAAGATGGATCCTATCACGGTGGGGTTTAAGTACTTGGGATTCAATCTTAAACCGTTGGGATACCATACCTCTGATTGGACCTGGCTTGTCCATTTATTTGAAAGAAAGATTAAAAATTGGACTTACAGGTTCCTATCACTTGGAGGTAGAGTGGTCCTTATCAGAGCTGTTCTTACTCGTTTGGCGGTCTATTGGTTTGCTTTGGCTCGTTGTCCCAAATCCATCCTTAATACTTTGCGCAAACTCATTTATAACTTTCTTTGGGGATCCTCTGGGGACCACAGTCTATCCCATCTGGTCAACTGGGAATCTCTTGCACTTCCTATTGAATTTGGTGGCTGGGACATCAAGAACCTGGAATGGTTTGGTATCTCTCTAAGACTTAAGAGCTTATGGCTTCTTCTTACTGGTACTGGGACCTAGAGCAGAATCATTGCCCATAAATACTTAAAGAACAGACCTCTGGATGCTTGGATTCATGGCCGGTCCTTTAGTATTATTGGTACCTCATATTTTTGGAATGGGTTTATCAGGATTATTGGGTGGATTACCTGTCAGCTAGGATGGAAGGTGGGGAATGGTTTAAAAATCAGAGTGGGTATTGATCCCATTGCTGGGCACAACTCACAGTATTTTTTATTGGAGGAGCTTAGGGAGTATCTCATTGATCTGGGTATCACTCATCTGGCACATGCACAAAATCTGGATGGCTGTAGGTTGGATGGGACGGAATGGTACTCTACCTCGGACCTGCTATTGGGTGGGAGCTGGGCTGAACAGTGGTCCACTTATGTTGCTGGACTGTCTCATGGGGGTATTAGGCTTGGTACTTCAGTGGACAGACTGTTATGGATGTTTGATGAACAGAGGAGTATGGTGACAGCTAGGAAAGCCTATGATTTAATTGTCTCAAATTACAACGCTGTGTTGGATACTGACATCATGATGAAGATTTGGCTCTTTAATCTCCCACTCAAGATCAAATGTTTTGTGTGGCTCACATGCAAAAAAAAAAAAAAATACTTGGGATACTTTAAGGAAAAAAGGATGGTATGGTCCCAATAGATGTTGCCTCTGCAAAGAGGAGGCAAAATCGGTTGAACATCTTTTTGTCAGTTGTAGGTTTCTGAAGGAGGTAATTGGAGGCCTAAGCTGTATTTTAAAAGTGAACTTGGACTGGTGTGGCCATACCTTTCTGGATATATTAACCTGCTAGATTGCTCGGAAGGGGTTTTTACTGTATTTACCATTCTTCATCATTTGGAATATTTGGAAGGCTAGGAACCGCTTATGTTTTGAAGATCAGGAGCCAAACTTGAACAGATTGTTATATATCATATATGATGATTTTTTGACCTTTAAGCCTCCTCTGATACATAAGCATAGAATTAGGAACATTGGGAATTCTCCTACACCAGTGTATCCTTCGATCTTTTTTGATGGTGCGGCCGCAAAAGATTTGGGGGGTGCGGGTTTTGGTATCTGGCTGAATGAATTTCACCTTCTTGCCTTCAAGCTCGGATGTGGCAGAAGTACCAACACTAGAGCTGAGCTCTTAGCACTTTGGGCATCACTATGGGTTGCAAAGGATATTGGGTTACCTTACCTACATATCTTTGGCGACTCCTCTGTGATTATAAAGTGGGCTAATATGGAATCCACCCTGGATATGGTGAATCTTGAGGCCTGGTGCCTCAACACTAGGATTCTCATGTTCTCCTTCATGTGGGTGGATCTCAGTCATGTTTATAGGGAACATAACAGGAGGGCAGACATCTTATCAAAGGAGGGACTGCATATGGCTCTGGGACATCTCATACTGACAGAATTTTTTGGGAATGAGATTATTGGGGAAAGCTCATCACAGCTCTTTTAGAATATGCTCATTCTACTACTGATTATCTCTCCAGATTTTTTGAGACACTTACAGGTTTTGTTGAGCATCTATTACTGATTACTTGAGTTCACTCCCTCCTTGGATCAGATTTCTGGGTTCCTGTTATGTTCTTTAGGAACATAGATCACTGTACTTGATAGTCTTCCTATGTGAGGGTTCTCATTGTTGGTGAACTCAAAGTGCTTTGAGTATGAGATCTGTGGATATATTAATTGTATTTTCATGTATTTACTTGTTATTATTGGCTGATAGGACTGTTTATTGCTGATATGCCCAGGTAGGACTGTTATTACTACTGCTGTAATTGTACAGTTTATGGCTGATTTACTTGAAGATGTAAAAAGTTCCTTTGATTCATTGAATACCAAGGAATGTATTTTTTTCGACTGAAAAAAAAAGATAAGAGCGACTCTCATCATTCATGCACCCAAAGCATTAAGTGATTATTCTACTGTGATATATAATTGTGTAAGAGTCAATAACTTTGAAAGAAAAAAAATGGGGTAGCATTCATTATATGTTTTAAATATTGTAAATCTAAGTATTGATGTGAATGATGCGAGTGGTAAATTAATAATATGGGTTCAATATCGTGCTAAGAAGACAAGATAACAATATTTTTATTTTTAATGAAGTAATAAGAATTAAAATTAGAATATAAAAAATAAAAAGTAAAACCTGTAATTTTTTTTTGCTTTTTCTTAAATTTATTATGAACTCCCTCCTTTGGAATAAAAAAGGGTGAGAGTTTTACTCATTCTTTACATGGAGCGAATTTGGTTAATATTTTTAACTTTGGAATTTTTAGATATTTATTATTATGTTTCCAAGTTAGATTTAATTTATGTTATTAAGATTTGAAAACATTAACAACTTCAAGGAATAGAAGTCTAAGCTTATTTTTCGAAAGACTTAAACAAATTGTTAATTGAGTAATATTAGACTTAAGTTAACAAAATGTCAAAAAATACTTTAGTGTATTTTTTTTAAAATCAAATACATCACATTTTGGGTAGATATTGAAATATATATAGTAAAATGGTTTTATAGAATTAATTTAGTAGTTTAATATTATTGTTTATGAGGTAAAAAAAATTGGAAAGAATAAGAATTAATAATTAGGTTATAAAAATAGGGTATAGGGTATAAAAATAGTAATAAATAGTGTGGAAGAACAATAATTAATAAAATATGAATAAATATGTAAATTGTTATGGATACCATTCTAGAATGTATAAGAAATGTGTAGATATATGATATTATTTAGACAAAAGTTAAATAGTACATAAGAAAGAAATAGGAGATATATTGAGATAGAAAATTATAAAATTAATTAAATTATTCATTAATATTTGATATCAAAACAATGATGGTATTTATGTATTTCTTATTAACGATAATATGTACAACTTATTTTAAGTTATATTTAATGGAATAAATAATATATATGTATAGGAAAGTAGGTGATTCTCATAATTAAATAATTTTTATAAACTTTGAACATTTATTATTTTGATTTTATCTTATTTTAGAAAGGAAAATTATTATTATTTTGTTAAAAAGTATAACATAGAAAATGTATTAAATAGTTAGCACTTTTATTTATTTATTTATTGAAATATTATATTTTATATCCTTAATAGTGCTATAAGCGCCTTCCTTTACTTTTATATAAGTGTGTGTGCTTCTTAGGGAACTTCTATGTTTTCATTATAGCTTTGAGATAAATCTTGATAATGGAATTATATTATTAATAAGCTAGTGTAGTAATAAGTGTGGGGTCCTTAAATAGTGTACATTGTTACACCTAAATATAGTGCATGACCATAAAAGAGAATGAGAATCACTTAACATATAAAGAACCTTAACTACCACTAAGCATAAAAGGAAACTAACACCATAATCTATGTAGACCCTTTTTAGAGGAAATTAATACAATTGGGTAAAGGTAAAGAGATCCTATCATCCAAAATAAAACCTACAAAGTTCTAAGGGAATATATAGTGTGGTAAATATGTGTAAGGATTATAGAAAGTGATGTTGTGCCTTTCCCCATGTTAAATATATGGATAAATGAAATGTCTCATTAAAATCCATAAGGATATTTAAATATGTAAATTATATTAAGTACGCATACTTGTATATATACCAACTAATAAGAAATTAAGTAGGATGAGTATGTGTATTATGTCTAGACATGTGCATGATGGTGAATGTATGTGACTAGTTCTATTTAGTAAATGTATATTGTGTGCATTGTAAGAATAATCCAAGGAATGATTGATGATGTAGAAGGATTGTCCTGTTACATAATGGTACTATAAATATGTTTCGAGTTGGTAGGTCGAAATTTATGGGCTTCATGAGTTCATTTCCCCACCGAAACAAATAAATAAATTAAAATTAAAGTTTGTACTATTAGGAGGGATGTAATCTACGTGTTAAAATTTAAACTCTAAGTAATTTATGTACATCACAAAAGACTCGTGTGTAAGAGCTCTTCTTATCCCAAAGTTAATTGATAATGGGTACCTATTCGATAGTTATGGTGTTATTTGAACTACTATGCTAAACAACACAATATTGCAACACTATTGAAATCTAATTAAATATTAAAATTTAAAATCAAGTATTATATGACAAGGAGGGGTACAATGAACTAGAAGTTGATAAAGTATCATAAAAATAAAAATAAAAACTTTAAACAAAAATAAATGTTATATAGGAGATGATATTCCCTTATGAATCACAATGTGAAAAGGATGTAAACTTTGGAAAGTATGTTAATCAGTGCAGATAACACCCGACCAAGGCGTAATGAACCTTGATGGGTGTTACAATTTGAGATCCTTAAGGAGGACATAACAATTGCTTGTATATGATACATAATTGATATAAAAACACATCATATATAATGAAAGAAGTAAATCTCAGACATCATTTTCATAGGGATCATGTAACACCCAATAGGATAGCCATATCCCAGGTTTTGCTGCATGGGAGGACGCACAAACTATGTGTCGAGACTTTCCCTCACTATTTTCACCATAACTTCAGGACGAAGTTTCTCGAAGGGTGGGTGTATGTAATGCCCCATATTTTAACCAGACATATTTACTCTCCATACATACGACACTTTATGTGCTTGTTATCTTTTGGACTCAACTCGACTGAGTAAGATTTATTTACGTAATGATGGAACCGAGATTATCATGTTACTATGTTTATGATGTCACTATGACTATGGTGTTACTATGTTTGTGCGATTACAATGTTGTAATTATCATGGGATTCCTTTATTTTACAATGACAGTATATGTTTAAATGTTTTCATTAATAAAATGTTAAATATAGGATGCAGTACATATATACCATCTTAGGATGTGATTGATTGAATTATTATGTGTCATGTGTAACCGTGATGAACTAAAATTGTTTCACAAAAATACATAATGATTATGATATGGATCAATTGATGATCGAGTGGGAATGCTTGTTATAAATGTGTAGTTTGCAAAGTACTAACCCACAAGGCACAGGGGCTAAGTGATAGTTGGGTATTGAATATGATGTGTGGATTAGTACTTACTTATGGAAGAAACCTTATTGACCAAACTGATGATAGGATGACACATTCTGGTAATCTCGATAGAAGCAAGATATGGTTTTGATAGGGTATAGACCTAGTATGTTGAGAGGGATGGAGGTGTTGCCCACTCTATGTTTTATGATACCCGAGGTCGTGGAAGGGTTGTGTTGAGTCACACTTCCCTAGACATGTGATGACGATGGTCGGATGCCTGCCAGGGGAGGATAGGTCCGCTATTTAGCCGATGTTACCACTCTCAGGTTCTATATGTGGCCAGGTCAGTGAAGTCGACGACACATCTTTACTAGAAGAGGAAGGATAGGGAGGATGCGGAAGTAGGTTAGGATGGGAGGATATGTTAGCGAGTATTGTTTGGAGGTGAGTGTTATGACACCAAGATAGTAGTAGTGAGTATGTTTCCCTTGAGAATAATTGATTAATTATCTATTATGAATTTAAATTGTATTGACGTTATAACTTGATTGGTTAATTATTAAAGGTTGCTCATGCAAAAATAATTATGTTGGATGTATGCTGATATGGTTATATCTATGCGATCGACATGTATTGTATGTATGATTCTTCTGTGTGCGCAAAGGATTATTATTTTGTCAGTTAGTATATATGCATGGATGACATGATGTTTTCTTATAGTACATATATTATCTATGCGTATGCTAGCCACACACGCAAACCTTGTACATGTACACTACTATTGATGTGATAAATTATTGTAATGTTGTGATAGATAAGCTTCAGTTGTGCATTAATCAGCTTTGAATGATAATTGTTTAATAACCGATCAATTAGTTATCTATTAGTTATGTTTAAGTGATTCACTAGGAAATAATTGTTTGCTACCAAGATAGAATTTTCATAAGCTAATCATTACATTTAGTATAATTATGGTTTTATGTATACAAATAGTGTTTTGTTCACATGTTCATCATTTTGTTTGAATAGTGAGAAGTGTTTGTTTAGAAGTGATGTATGTTTTAATTATAACAATCATAGTTGTATTTATTTATTTATTTATTATTATTATTATTGGATAAGTTTCATTATTGTTTGGAATAAGTTATTTATTTATTTATTTGGACTGTTGTATACGGATGAATAGAATATTATTTTGAAAGTGATTGATTGATTTAGTGCTATTATATTATATTTATTGACTCTAATTGTGAATCGGAACATCATTTTTCGAATCTAGGTTGATTTAATAATAAATATATAAGAATCCTCGTTATTATTTAAGTCAATTTTTATTTATTTATTATATTATCCTAAACACTTAAAGAAGAAGCAGTGGGTAATTTTATAGTATTTAACTTGTCTTGAAAGTGAATAAGACAAGTCATGATTATCTTGCATTAAAATTAAACCATAGAAAGTCAAATCAAAATGTAAAACTTAAATGAACATTTAACCTTTTGACTTGCCGAGAAAATGATAAATCCTCGAACTAATATTATAATTATTTTGTCGTTGGTTAGTGTGATTGTATTAATGGTTTAGAATCCCAATAGCGTGGGGGAAATAAGGCGGTGGAGTAAGAATGAAGTTAGGGGGAGAAAATTTGTATATAGGGGAGGTTTGATGGAGAAAGGAGGGGGGATGGATTTCTTCATAAGAATTAGACTTAGTATTTTTGGGAGAAAATGAGGAAGGCTAAGGAGGGGGTTAACTCGAGCATCCGAGGAGGTGGGAAACTCAAAGGAAGAGGGTGAAACTTCACTATTGATTGAGATATTTTGAACTAAGGAAAGCTGCTATGGGGATTATCGGACTGTGGGATCGGGGGCTAGGAAACCTGTTGGTTTCCTAGGGCCAGCACGATAAGCTGGTTTACAAGGTGGTTTAGTGGTTTGGTTATTAAGGATTGGTCAAAGGAGCTACGAGAGAAGGATGTGAGAGCTACTCAAACTACCTACAACCCTACACAAACTAGGTATTGAAATCCTTAGGGAATGGATAGATAATATTTTATAAACCTGCGAAAATATAAAGAGAATATCCATGCAACTTCGAAGGAATATCACAGACAATTGATGGGTAGAGAATGGCGAATATTTAAAAATTATAGAAACTGGATAAAGAATCATTTAATCGTATCATAGAAATAATAGAGAATCTATTTGGAATCTTTTATAATGGGCTAATAATCCTTTGGGAATATCTAGAAAATATTTGAGTATTCTCTTGGGAACTCCCTAGAGAAAGAATGGAGAGAGAATATCCATGAAATATATGATAATGAACAAATCATCTCACAAGCAATAGGATATTTGATAGAGAATCAAAAATATTCTTGATTCATTTCTTTATCCATTATACAAGATTCCTAACACCCATTGTGTTTCCATTATTTGTTAACACTCCTAAGATATTCTTATGAGATCTCTCATAAATTCTGTATCATTCCCCAAATGTCCAAAGAAGATTCTCTACCCATTCTTCAAGTCTCCCAAATATTTAGGATAGGATATTCCTTATCTATCTTCAAGTTTCCCATAGATTTCCATTTTCTATCCATTCTCTATTATTATTATAGAGTGCTTCTAGATTCTTTGTCCACTCTTTGAGATTGCCATGATATTCTCTATCCATTGTGAGTAATTCGCAATGTATTATTTTTTCATTCTCGAGGAGAATCTTAGAGAATGGATACAAAATCTACTATGGATTTTTGCAAATACTAAAGAATGGATAGATAATGGGTGAATAATCGAGGGAGAATCTTCTAAAAATATTAGATAATAGATAGATAAATTATTAGTAATATTTAAGAATGGACATACTAACTTGAGAATATCCAAAAAATATTCAAAGGAAGTTGTTAGGAATCTATAGAGACTAGTCAAAGAATGGACAATTTGGGAATCTTGCATAATGGATGAATCTACCAACAATTCCCAATAATCTCATAGAAAGAATAAATAATCTCATAAGAATATTTGACAAGGGTTAGATCACTCCTAATAATATATCATGAAACCCTAAGAATATGAGGGGATTCTCTTAGGAATCTATGAGAATGGATGAAGAATATCATGGGAACCTTAGAGAATGGGTAAAGAATCCAAACAATTATCCATTATATAACTGTTTAATAAGATTATATAGATTCATACAATAGATTCCATTCTCTTTCCATCCTTCATCAAGATTGCACAAATATTTCCAAGTGATTATTTATCTATTCTCAAATATCCCCATGAGATTAAGTTTCTTCGCCCTTTCCTTGATGTTTTCATTACTTCATGAATTTGTGTATCCATTTTCTATCAATTATTTGGGATTCTTGTGTGATTTTTATCCAATCCCCAATGATATGTTTATTTGTATAGATTCCTCATAGTTTCTTTGTCCATTCTATAAGAGATTCCTAGGAAATTTATAAGATACTACTGCAAATATTATTAGGATATGTTTTTTCCATTCTCAAAGGTTACCAAGGGATTATCTATACTTTATCTAAGATTTGTAGATATTTTCCATCCACTATTTGTCCATTCACTAAGATTCCCAGGATGTCCATTCTCTTTCCTTTCTCAATCAAGATTCTTAAGTGATTACTAGGATATTTCCAATATATTATCTATCCATTCTTTGATATCACTAAGTGATTATTGATCATGATTCCCTAGAGATTCTCCATTAGTTTTATAATGTTTTTGGGAATTTACAAATCTTGATCAATTTATTCCGTCCATCATTCAATATTCATAGATATTTTCCTTTCTATAAGATTGTTAAATATTCTTAGTGTTGATGTTTAAGTAGCTTCAGAATATACTCGTAATAAGTCCCAAGAAAAGTGGAAAGAAATGAAGAGCACAACTAAATCGATGAAAAGGGTAAATTGACCCTAAATTGCAAAATGACAAGTCGGATTGAAAGGTAAATAAAATATCAATTAAAGAATAAATAAAAGTCAAGAAAATCTAACTTTGGAAACTTCTAGTCAAAATAAGAGTATAAATAAAGTGTTTCCACGGTTCATTTTATCATCAAGCAAGCACATCTCTCTCTCAAGTGTTGCGCACTTCTATACGAGGACAAGTGACGAACACAAGAAGAAGAATATTTGGGTCTATCTTACTATCTCTGTCTCTTTGGGAACACCTACTAAAAGGTCATTCTGTATCTTTCTTGTATATCATTATTATGTTTCTTTAACTAGTGTCGAGCACTAGATTTGACATTGTATCTTGTTGAAGAATCTTATCTAGAAAAGTTGATTGCTTTTTCCCGCGAGGGGGTTTTCCCAAGGAAAAAATTGTGTCTACTATGGATTAAATTCTTTCAATGATCCTTATATGCATGCAGTTTATGTTTGTGTGATAAAAAAGTGTCAAAAAATTGAAAACATCTAATTACTAAGAAAAATCAACATGGTATTAGTGTTCTTCTGAAAGAGGCCATTACATAGTTCGAAAAAGTAGTCTGAAAAATAAAACGAAAAAAGTAGTTTGAAAAATAAATATAGAAAAGCAAATCTGAAAAAAGTAGTCCAAAAAGTAGCCTAAAAAAGAAGTCTGAAAAAAGTAGGTTCGAAAAAGCAGATCTGGAATATTAGGAACCTAGTTCCAAGAATTTTTTGGGGTTTCTCAAGTCCTAGGAATTATGTCAACCAATATAATGGTTTAGGATAGATTGTATGGAGAAGATAACTTCATACCTTAGAATAATAGGATACTTATAATTCTAGAAGAGAATGATCTCTTAGATTATGTCAAAGAAGTTACCCGAGAACCAGAAGAAGAGGAGGCTAAAGCAAAGTACAAGAATAATATGGTCAAAGCAACAAAAAAAAATCTACCTGCATAAAGAACCACTTGATCCCTCATGTTTCATAATTGAAGACTCCTAAGGAATTGTTTGAGGCCTTGAAAATATTATGTGAAAGCAAGAATACTAGTAGAAAGTTATTGTTAAGACATCAGTTAAGGAATGTGATGATGGACAAGTTAGAGACAGTTTCCTACTTTATAATGGATTCTGATATCAACGATCAACTAGAAGCTATTGGAGATCCCGTAGAAGAGAAAGAGATTGTGTTGACAACATTGAATGGTTTTCCCTCTTCTTGGGATGTGTTTTTTCAAGGTATCTATGCAAAGAAAAATCTACCCAATCTTGATAAGTCATGGGAATATTGCACTCAAGAAGAGGAAAGATTGATATCCAAGATGTAGAATATAAATGATGAAAAAAATCAAGAACTTGCATCTCATTCAAGGAAAGGAGAAGGTAGAAAGGTTACCAATAATACTGACAGAAGATCAGCATCAGAGAACAAGAAGCATATGTCCAAGATCAAGTGTTACAATTGTAACAAGTTTGGACACTATGCAAGAAATTGCACTCAAGAGAACAAAAAGGGGAAAAGAAAGTATCATGCTCATATGGTGGATGATGATGAGGCTACTTCATACAAGAATTCAAAGGAGAAATCAGATGAATAATGTGTCCTTTAAATTACTATCACTCAAGGGAGTGGGGTTTGGCTAGGGGATAGTAGTGTTTCTAAGCACTTGACATGGTACATAAATTTTTTAGAAGGAACTTAGAAACAATTCCAAGCATGTAGTTGAAGAGTAGGAGAAGCCTCTAATTCTATAGATTCAAGTGATGCATAATAAAGTCTACAAATAATTCCAAGGGATATTTCCCAAACTATGAAGGTAGATCCAAGGTGGCCTTGGATCTAGTGTATCTAGTAGACATGAGGACAAAGGATGAAGTTTTTCAGTAAGTTTTAGCAATTTGGAACTTGATCAAAGTTATACAACCTTGGTGATCTCTTCTAGGAGGTAGGGATCAAAATGGAGTTAGCCAAACAAGCAAATATAAGTATTTAATGTGTTGTGAAATAACAGTTATTTATTTAAATTGAATTGTTATCTTATTGATAAGTAGCATAAATATGTTATTGATGGATAGTACATTGGATACTGGTTAATCCTTTTGGAAATTTATGCAGTTAACACTATAGACATTGTGAAAGCAATGATCTGTGATCAATATTTACCCATGTCTTATGGGAAGAAGTATCCAATATGATAGTTATGCTCAGATCAAGTGTTCTCACCAGATAATGGAGGACAAGATTCCTGAAGATGGGACCTTCAAAAAGGAATGGTATAGTAAGAATTCAAAGGTTTATAGAATATACATCCCTAGACAAATAGATTAAGATCAGTAGGGATGTCACCTTTGATGAAGATACAACCTTTGACATATCTGAGAAGTCTCCCATGGATGACGAGAGAAAAGGAGAATGAGGATCTAAAAGATGCAGTGGTAAATAAATCTACAAGATAAAACATATTACAGACTTTAGAGAGGTATAAACAATATTTATGGCTATAGGATTCTCTTAGAAAGAGGGAGTATATTATGATGATACGTTTGCTCTAGTGGCCAGACACACTTCTATTAAAACTATCATCTCCATAGTTTCCATGATGGGATGGAAATCACATCAAATGGATGTTAAGACCACCTTCTTGAAGGGTGTAATTGAAAAAGAAGTGTATATCGAGCAAAATATAGTATTTGAGACTCTTGACAGAGAATCACATGTGTACAAATTGAAGAAGGATTTGTATGGCCTTAAGAAATCACCTAGGGCATGGTATGCTAAGTGTTGAATACTATGTAACTTAAGAATATATTCTTGTTGTATTATCATTATACTTCCTTTGGGAGATATTCATATTATATTTGATGATGTAAAACCATAAAAAATGAATGTGAACCCCACTTATAAAGTCATCTCAAAAGAATCCAAAAGAGACGTTAAATCAGTACTATTTAATGTCCCCTTAGTGAAGTTGGCCCAATCAATTAGAGAATTCATCCCCATCAGGAATTCAAAAGTTTAACCCTAAAGACAAGTATAAATAGGGGAGGTGTAGTTCTCATTTGGACACAAACTAACTCAAGCAAGTTCACTAGAGAGAAGAAGAACAAGTTCGCTATAGGGAGAAGAATAGTTGCATTGTGAAGACATCTTATCTTTGGGTTTTAGTATCTTATCTATTCTTGGGATCCTTGTGTGAAAGAGATTTAGCTCTTCATTTTACTAGATTGACATTGTACTTGTTGATTGAATTTGTACTAAATATTTTTTTGGGTTTTCCTCCCTTTAAGGGTTTCCCATAGGAGAAATATTTGTGTCTCTTTTGCATGTTGTGCTTGTCTATCTTCCAGTGATCCTATTGCTTATTATTGTGATATGGTAGAATTTGTTTAAAGATCTAACATAACTACTATTCAAATAAAAATTCTAACATGGTATCAAATCCATACTAAAAGAAGTCTTTGTACAATAATCTAACGGAAGTTTAAATCTAGGGCTTCCTGTTCTATGCACTTCTATCCACATATAAACTTGAAAAGGAGGTCAAACCAATTCACTCTACGAGGTCGTAATTTCTTGTGGAAGAAGATTCTAGATCTAAGTATCTTCAGTTTTGACCTTATAATTATTGCTTGAGAAAACTAGGGCATCATATTTTTGGCAGCTTTTTCAATAGATATGGAAGAAAATTAGTTTTTCTCAACTCACCTTAGGGAGGCACACATTTTCCTTGGATCAAAATTCTAAGATTCACAAGTTGAAAAATTAGGGTTTCTCTGAAGAACCCTAGGTCAACAGATTTCAGAAGGATCTTCAATCCAGCACTTGACTTGAGAATCTCAATTGGTAAGTTCTATAATCTTAATTGACATTTGAGGATCTCATATTATTAAGATTGTCAAGATGTCAAACAATGCCAAGCTTGAATGGCTTGATAACTTCCTATCATGGAAGTATAGAGTGCTTCTCATTCTAGAAGAAAATGATTTGGAAAATTATGTTAAGGAAGTGGTTGCAAAGACAGAGGGAGAAGAAGATGAAGCATTCCATAAGAAGAACATGGTTAGGGATAAGAGGATCATTGCTAATTCCACCAAAGATCACTTTATCACTCATGTTTCATCCTTGAAGACTCACAAGGAAATGTTTGATGCACTAACCAAGCTATATGAAGGTAAGAACATCAACCAGAAGATGATCTTGAGAACTCAAATCAAGAATGTGAAGATGCATAGTTTAGATACCATCGGATCCTATTTCATGAATCAAGGAACAACTCAAAGTCATTGAAGATACAATTGAAGAATCTGAAATAGTTATGACTACCTTGAATGGTCTCCCAAGGTCATGGGAATCATTTATTCAAGGAATCTGTTCCAAAAGAAAGCTAACAAAGTTTAGCAGGTTATGGGAATAATCCACTCAAGAAGAAGCTAGATTTGTATTAAGAGAAGAAAAGATGGGTGAAGATGTTCAAGCTCTAGTAGCACATATCAAGAAATAGAAGTTCGGGAAAGAAGATCATTCTCACAAGAACCCCAAGAAGTATCATAAGTCTCATAGTTCTGTTACTGGAAGCAACAGATCCCATTTTGAAACCTCTAAAATTGGAGCCCCTAATCTTTAATTTGACTTTTGAAGCCATGTAGCTCTTATGGGAATCCTTAAACTCTAAGTATAGTATTTTGGACTTAATAAAATTTCATCGTAAGCCTTGTTTTTTTGGTTTTGCAGATTTTGGAATCGCCTTTTCTTTTATAAGTATTTTTTGTTTGTTCTTGCAACCTGCATTCCGCATTCCACAAAGGAATATTGTGGAAATCCTTTTTTTTAGGTTTACTGGAAATCGTTTTCCTACATCCCGCAACACGCAAAGGCGGATTGCGAGATTTTCATTTTTCTTTCAATAAACAGGTTTTTTTTCGCAACCCACATTCCGCTAAGGCAGATTGCGGAAGGAAGAAATCCCTTGTTCGCAATAAAACTTTTATATTATGTTTCTGACTTCCACTTTTCACTAAGGTGGGTTGCAGAAGGCAAAAAAGTTAATTTTCACACTTTTTGTTCTTTCATTTTTCCGCTTTTCGCCTTTCGCCTATGTGGAATGCAAAATGCGGAACTTTAATAATATTTCTTGATAAATATTTTTGTTTCTCACTTCCGCTTTCCGAAGGTGAAATGCAGAAGGCGGAAACTAGAAAAATTCAAAGCTTTCTTACTTTTTCACTCCCATATTTTAGTTTCACGCCTCGATCTCAGTCGTTCATTTATGTTAGATCTACGGCCTAGATATTTTTTGCCATTGAGTTTCGTTCTATTTAATCTATTCAAATTTACAAAAAATTTACCATTTCACTTGTGTTTTTACTGTGCTTGGATATTTTTACTGTGGATTTTTCTCGCTCGAGCTCACAAATTTTCTGGTTCTCAAAGCTTCCCACCGGTAATTATTTTTCCTTCACGACCATTTTTTCTGTTACTTATAAACTGTATTAGCTTTTTAACCATGGTTGCTAAATTCCAATCAGAAATGGTGTCCACCATATCTAGAAACTCCAGGTCAAAAAAATGATCTGTGGGAGTAGAAGAGCAAAGACCCCAACGTTGGAGTATTCACTGATACTAGTGGGAATTTCTCGGAAACCGTCTATTTAGACTGGTCGAGGATTTACGCCATTTTTTACAATGGTAATTTCTCAACAATTCCCCATGACCATCCCGCATATGCAAGAATTCGGAGTTCCCGGATCCACTACATTGCTTCATGGCCTCCTTTCATGCCCTACACGGACCAAGTTAAGTGGGCATTGGATAATGTAAACCCTAACGAACGTACCTTTCACAACCATTTTCATACCCCTATGGCCTCCTTCCATCCTGATGTTTTTTCCAGGGCTTATGCACTTTGACCTCCCAGACATATTATGAGCTCCAAATTTATCAACAAATCCATTTCCTAGTTCAACTATGAGGAGGTAGTAAAATCCTGGATGGATAATCCAACTGAGTATGCTCCCAAACCAAGAAATTCTTATATTGTTTCTTGGTTTAGGGAACCTTTCTCACTTCTTTCAACCATGTTCTGATGTTTGTATGGGTTGGAAAAAATTTCATTGTTCAAATCTAAATGTGTTTCGGTATCCCATCATATTCTGCTTACAGGTGAATCCTTCAATTGGGCACGGATTCTATCTATGAATATGAAGGAAGAGATTGAAAAATACCATAAGACATCGGCCACCAGGAAGCCAACATTTTATATGTTAGGGTATATAATGGATTTGTTCTGCGCAGGTTCTGCTTTTCTTTCCTTAGGTTGGAATTGGAATAAAAATTCCCCGCCAGTACACATTTATTGTTCAGATATGTGGGAGGAAAATTTTGTTCCTGGATTTTATGAGATTTGTGACCTATTTCTTGGGTCAATGTACCATAAAATTTTCAAGGCACACACTCCAGCATTTTCTGAGAGAGCCGAAGCATTGATTGCATTACACGGTGATGGGTATGTTGGAGAGTATTTCTCCTATATCAGAATCTGAGGCAGTAACACAGTTCATCTGCTACCAAGGATATTTCCATATCATATGGTATTACAACAAGTATCCTATTAGATTTTCATTGATGGGGTTTTTCCCAAACTTGCACAGCATAAAAGAAAGGCTTGGCCTAAATTTCCATTGAACTTAGATTCTCTTTTTCTGCAGTCTTCCACCCATGCAACTATGCTAGGTAAAGAGATTGCTAATATGAACCTAGGGGAATCCCCTAGAAGAATGCATGATCCCAAATCATATATGGCCAACCTCTTTGTCCAGGAACGTGCTAAGTTTCAGTATGCTCATTAGGATGCACCTGATGATTCCATTTACAAAGCAGCTATGGATTTTCAAAAAGAATTGAGAAAGATTGTTGATCCAGAGGTGAAAGATCATGTATTCAATTATCAAAAGGACCTCAAGGATTCCATACTCCACTTCAGAAAGGTAAAGTTGGCCATAGAGGATAACTTTTAGAGGAAGAACATAGAAAAGGAAGCAAAAGATCTAGAAGCAAGATCTTATGCCACCCTTGTTGCTAAGTCAAAGGATAAAGGTAAGTCTATCTTGGAGACTCTTGTAAGAACCCTGCCTTAAAGGATGTTGGAGATCCTTCATAAAGGGGCATAGTTCAAGATAAATCTTGAGAATCTCAGTTCTTAGCTGCAGACACAAACAGAAGAGGCTGAACCTCAGATCAAGAAGCAGAAAACCAGTTTTTTCTTCAACGGGTATAGGTACAAGAATCACCAATTGTTGACCCATAGTAGATACCTCAGGAAGTACCCGGGGAAGAATAGCGAGTACCACCATCTCAACTTGCTCCTCAAGAGAAAGTGCCCATGCAGATCCCTCCAAATTAGCAGGTAGAACCTCCACCACAAGATGAAATTGAAATTCATGAGATTCATAGTGACTTGGAGGAATAAAGTGGGCCTTCCACATGCCCGGTAAATATACTTACCTCCATGACATATTCTATTCCCAGCACCAAGATGTCTTAAAATATTTTTAATTCATGATTTTTTCAGTTATATTTTTCCGAATTAAATTTATACCCAATTCTTGAAGCTACCACTAGCACTCCTATGGTACTAGTTGATGTACCTAGACCTACTTCTTTGCTTACTTCATCTATTCTTTCCACCCCCTTACCACCTCGCAATACACCAACATCCCTTCTTTCTCACCTTCCTCAAATAAACATTCCTTTTGTTTCTATAATTCCTTCTCCCCAAATTCATACACCTATCCTCACTTATTCCTCATCTCTTGAACCTATTTTCCCCACTTCTCCCATGGTTATTACAGCCATCAATGTGGAAATTCCAGTTTCCCAATCCTAGCTCGATCCCTTGGTCACTACCCAACAAGAAACCATCTCAGATTCTGAAGGAATGGCAAATTTTGGTGAGGATGTTGTGGTCTCTTTAAGAAAATATTTTTGGAGAATGAAGGACAAGGCAATGATGAAAAAAGGAACTAAGAGGACAAGGGAAGGAAAAATCAAACAAGTGCGTGCTCTTAATCAAGTCATCTGGAATTCAGATTCCCCTGATATCAAACAAGGGGCTTTAGATACAGTAGTCGCCATGGGGGATTTTGCAAGAGCTAATTATGATTCAATTTCATAGCCGCATAAAGATATTTCTGACAAATAACAAGAGTTGGAGAAGACCAAACATGACTTGGTAGCAGCTGAGGCACGCCATAAATAATAAGTCTAGCTTCAGAAGCAAGAGAATGAAGAGAAGTTGAAACAATTGCCGCAGAAGAATGACTATCTCAAGCATCATCTTGAGAAGTCAGATGTTATCAATCAACAACAAGCAGATAAGATTGCTACCCTTGAGCGACAACTCAAGGAATCTCATCTAGTTTCAGTTGTTTCCTCATTCTCCAAATTGACAGCAAAATCATTCAAGCAACTGGCCTCCAAGGTCCATGATAAATTCTATCAGTCTATGGCCTATTTGTATACATGTATCAATGAAATGAAGGAGTTGTAAAATATGCTTGAGCGACAATCTGATGCCCTGTAAGATCATCATACTCATAGAAGAGCAGCAGCGAAAGCCTTTGACAATGTATTAGACTGGCAGAATCATATTAGAGACAGACCGCATGATTTTCCAGTAATGTATAAAGTTTAGAACAAGTCAACTGAAGTCACCATCGAGACCTGGGAAAGCATCTATGATGTGGTAGAATCCATCATCAGAGATGGACAGGTGGCATGCAAACGTAGATGGTTGGATGCTGAAACCTTGCTCAATTTTTTGGACATGTCATCCTTAATCTGATTGACCAGGAACTTCCTCCTAAGCTCAAGTTGGAAGAAATCGAACGAAATTTTGCTATAGCTAAGGAGAAAATCCAAGATATAAACCAACTCACCATGCAGGAGATCACGACTTGGATCGAGATACCCCATACTGTGATGGTCAGAATACATATGTAGCTTCGAGAGTGGAAGAAATTCAAGAAGAGGGAGATTGCATCCCAAATTTGTAGAATAGAAGTACACCTAGAACATGCCAATTATCAGGACATTGACAATCTGATGGACTTAGATACCAAGGGGCATTCCGCCCTTTGAAAACCTTGAAACTACATTATTTTGTAATCCCACATCTTGTGAATTTCCTTTTTTGTAAAATATGTAATATTATTTAAAGGGGAGGGATTTCCCAAGTAGAAGGAGGAACTTTGGAGATTAACCCTAGGAGTTATATTGAAAAATAGACTGCCAAGTGCATAACATGAAAGCTTGTGATTTTTTTACTTTGTAATTTTTTGCAAGTTAATAAATTTACAGTCATTTTATGCTATGTTGCATGGTTGTTCATTAAATGTCTTTAATGAATTCTAGTCCTTCTTCCATCTATCTGGCATGCTAATTATTGGTTTTTTATATATTAATGTGTTGGTTCACGTATTGATTTTTCCTTACGAAATTGACATATTGAATGTGCGTTAAATGGATGTTTTTATTTGATTCACTTCATTTGTTGCGCAACTGATGATTAGTCATTGATCTCTAATACTGATTTGTTAATTAGTATTGCCTCTTGGACATGTTGTACATCTATAATATTTGGATAAACCTTTTGCAATTTTGATTGTGTAAGATTTATTTAAAGTTGGTCAAAGAGATTGATCTTAATTTGCATTTTTGTACGTTGAGTAATTAATTTCTTTTGCCTATTATATTTTTCAACCTCCCTATATTGAATCCACTATTTACCATGTTTAAGTTTTCTTAAACAGTTAGTCTAGGAATCAGTTACTTTTAATCTTTTCTCACTTTCTCTAAGAACAGATCTTATAGATCTGACAAACCTGTGTGCCAATGGAGGCCTTGTATACATAGGAATTAGTCATCCCAAACAACTCAGGGATAGAATCGTCTCTGCATGGGATTGATTCGAAGCCTTTCTAGATGGACTTTTTCCTTCTATTGATTTCCTTATAGTTTTTCCAGCAACCTACAACCCGGGCCGTCAACAAGGTCTCCGAAATATTATTCATTAGTTAGATGCTACTCTTGTCAAAAATGGAACATATTGCAAGGAATTGTCCCAATTCAAAAGACCAAGTCAAGAAATAAAATAATAAGAGGTATCATGCTCATGCCGCAGAAGATGATGAACATGTTCAGAAGAAGGAAATAGAATATTATTCAAGTGACGAAGAATATGTTTTGATTTCTACTCTTTCAGGTATTCCCACTCATGGGAGTGATACTTGGCTTGTTAATAGTGGTGCTTCTAAGCACATGAGATGTTTCAAAGACTCTCTCTCTAAGAGAATATTTCGCCTCACAAGTTGAAGCTTGGAGATGATTACCAATATCCCATTAAAGGGGTAGGAGAAGCTTCTTACAAATTAGATTATGAGAAACATATGAAAATGAAAGATGTCTTGTATGTACTAGGATTGAAGAAGAATCTCCTTTCCCTATCAGCATTAGAAGAGAAAGGATTTGGAGTTTCTTTTGTCAATGGCCAAGTTCTTATGTGGCTAAGAGGAAAGGCAATTGATGATGCAGCTGTAATTGGAGGATAATATGGAGGTTTGTACAAATTGAAGGGTCAAGCAGAACAAGCCACCATACATAGCACAATGAACCCATCTAAACTTTGGCATAGAATATTTGATCATATCCACTACAAATATTTTCCAATTATAAGAAATATGGTGACATGTCTACCAGAGATCAAATCAAACCATGATGGTGTATGCACATGATCTTCTCATGGAAAGAATATGAAGAGTCCATTTCCAAGCAGGGACAACAAGGAGAAGGGAATATTAGAAATTTTAAACTCATATGTATGCATACCAATGTCATCAAACTCACTAAGTAGGTATGCATGTTATGTTTCTTTTATTGATGACTATTCTCATAAAACTTGGATTTACTTTATGAAAATCAAAGATGAAGTGTTTGGAAAATTCAAAGAATTTAAAGCTCTGGTAGAAAACTAAATTGAAAAGAAGCCTAAAGACTGTAAGATTAGATAATGGTGGGGAATACATATTAGAAGACTTTAAAATATTATGTAGAGAATATGGGACTAAGAGTGAGATGACCACTTTGTATAATCCCCAACATAATGGTGTAGCAAAAAGAAAGAATCAGACTGTAATGGAAGCAGTTAAGGCTATGATCCATGATCAAGATCTACCAATGCACTTATGGGCCTAAGCAGCTAGAACCATAGTATATGTGCAGAATATAACATCTCAACATGTACTTGGGAATAAGACACTAGAATAAATGTTTATAGGAGAGAAACCAGAATTCAACCACATGTGGATATAATGTTGTCAAGTATATGTATGTGTTCACAAGGAAAAAAGAACAAAGTTGAATCCTTCGAGAAAGAACGGAATATTTGTTAGATACAGTGGAACATCGAAGGCATTCAGAATCTATATTCCATGTTACAAGCAAATTGAAAAAAATGGAGATGTCGCCTTCGATGAGGGCACAACCTTCAGGAAATCAAGGCAGATTCACTCTAAATAAGTTCATGAGGAGCCTGAAGCTTCTAGAGTAACAGTCCTAGAAGATAATATGGCACTAGAAGAACAAACTCAAGAATATCATGATATGGTAGAACCACAGAGACATGTAGATCCACCCTGAGATGTGAATACACACAAGAGAATACCATCTTAGGTATGAGAGGATATTCAAGATGTAGAGAAATATGGTGCTCCATATGGGACTTTCAGAGAAAGAAGAGACCTCGACCATATTCTAACTATGTGGCTCTATTATGTGATATCATTGATGCAAATCCTTCTAGTTATGAAGAAACAATCAAGAAGAAAGTATGGAAGGAAGCTATGATTGAAGAGTACCAGTCAATCATGAAGAATGATGTTTGGGATGTGGTTCTAAGACCATAATGGAATTCAGTAGTGTCTTCCAAATGGATCTACAAAGTAAAGCATGCAATAGACGACAATGTCGAGAAATACAAGGAAATATGTGTGGCTCATGGCTTCTCCCATAAAGAAGGAACTGCCTATGAGAATACTTTTGTCTTGTAGCAATATACACTTCGATTAGAGCTATAATTTCTATAGTTGTAGTGATGAAGTGGAAAGTACACCAGCTAGATGTGAAAAAAACTTTTGTGAATGGTGTAGTAGAAGAAGAAGTATATGTGGAGCAGCCACTAGGGTTTGAGACATAGGACAAGAAGACACATGTGTGAAAGTTGAATAAGTACTTGTACGGATTGAAGAAGGCACCCAAGACCTAGTACAGCAAGATTTATAGTTTTCTGATGAGCTTAGGATTTACCAAGAGGAAAGCATACTCCAAAATTTATTACAAGGTTGAGAATGGGACACAAGTGATATTACTATTATATGTGGATGACCTATTCCTAACAAGAGATGAGGAGCTCATTGCACAAAGAATAATCTTGCCGCAGAGTTCGATATGAAAGAATTAGGTATGATGCATTATTTCTTAGATCTATAGGTGTGGCAGAGTCTAGATGAGATTTTCCTTCACCAAAGAAAATATGTTGTGGATATCATGAAGAGATTCGGGTTGTTGGATTATAAATCTATGGCTACACTAACGGAATCAAACTTGAAGTTGTTGTGTGATACGTCTTCAGAGACAGTGGATTCCACATTATATAGACAAATGACTGGTTTGTTTATGTTCTTGACGAACACTAGACTAGATATATGCTTTGCGATGAACACTTTGAGTCAATACATGGTTGAGATGATATGTGTTCACCTGATTGTAGAAAATAATGTGATGAGGTACCGAAAGGTACACTTGGTTATGGACTCATACATGAGTCAAATAAAAAAATATCCTGCAAGGATATGTTGATTTAGTTTGGGCTAGTAGTGTCACAGATAGGAAAAGTACTTCAAGATGCTGCTTCAGTTTGGGATCTGGCATGATTTCCTAGTTCAACAAGAAGCATACTAGTGTGGCACTCAATACAACCAAGGCAAAGTATATTGTAGCATATTAACTAGCAGTGAAGCAGTGTAGCTTTGGAAGTTACTTGCAAGGTTGTTTGATCTCGATTTAAAGGCAACTTGTATTTTTTGTGACAACGAGAGTTGTGTGAAGTTGTTTGAGAACCCAATGTTTCACGAAAAGTCTAAGCATATCAAGATTAGGTACCATTATATTAGATATATTGTACATAAGGGAGCAATGAAGCTCTAGTATATTGCATCGAACGAACAAACAACCGATGTGTTGACCAAGTCTTTGTTGAGAGTGAACTTTGAATACTTCAGGAATAAGCTTGGTGGGATGTAGAGAGATTTCTCTTGTAAGGAGGGATGAGTCCGATATACGATTCTGGGGGTAGTATCCGAATAGTGTGACAGCATCAGGTAGTCATTTATAGGCATGAATTACTAGTCTCTATGAGAGAACCAGAGAGAGTCACCATCTCATGATGACTAGAGAGAGTAACCATACTTGTGATGACTAGAGAGCATGGCATAATTTATATGTGTATCTAATAGAGTATGCATATCCATTCAAGCTATGTTTCCAGTTAGGGATGGAATGTGTGTAGGAACTGAAGAGAGTGATCAGCTCATGATGACTAGAGAGAGTGACCATACTTGTGACAAATAGAGAGCATGACCATAATTTTATATGTGTATCCAGTTGAGTATGCAAATCTAGTCAATTTTTGTATCCAGTGAGCTAGAGAGTGTGACCAGCTCTTGAGGATTAGAGAGAGTGACCATACTTACGAGGACTAGAGAGCATGACCATACTCATGAGGGTTGGAGAGAGTGACCATACTTGTGAGGACTGGAGAGCGTGACCATACTTAGTATGTGTATCTTGTAGAGTATGTGTATCCAACCTAGTATGTGTATCCAGTTAAGTACATGTATCCAACCGAGTATGTGTATCCAATCAAGTTGTGTATCCAGTTAGATGTGTGTGACTAGATGAAATCTCGTAATGATGTAATGTGTGGGCCTAGATCACTTATGTGTTGCTACTATGATACCCCCGAGTGTATGATCGTGACTAATGCATGATTGAGATGATGGCTTGCTCGTACAAAAATTCTAGTGATATATAGATTCGAGAGATGTCACAAGTCAATAGTCAGGGTACAAATTTGTAGTAGCGGTGATGATAATTGTGTTAGAAGAATACCTTCCTTGTTAAGAGGGAGTGTTGAATATTATGTAACTTTGGAAGATATTCTTTTTGTACTATTATTGTACTTCCTTCAGAAGATATTCATATTATATTTGATCATGTAAAAACCCTAAAAGAATGAATTTAAACCTCACTTGTAAAGTTGGCTCAGAAGAATCCAAAAAAGACATTAAATATCCCCTTAGTGAAGCCATCTCAGTCAGTTAGAGAAGTCAGACCTATAAGGAAAAGTCACCCTAGAGGAAAGTATAAATAGGGGAGGCACACTTCTCATTTGGACACACACTCACTCAAGCAAGTTAGTTAGAAAGAAGATGTAACATCTCCTCTACTACCCCCGATTCTTCACTAACAAAAATTTAAATAAAAGATACACAAAAATATATTAAAAGAATTATATCTTTAAATTTCCAAAGAAAACGTTAATATAGGCATAGCTACACATGGAGGATTAAAATAATGCAAATGATATTTAAAAATAAACATTTAAATATTATTCATAAAGTAATAAAATTTGCTATATTGGTTAGGGATATAGAAAAGAATGGATTTGTCTAATATATGTGTGGGGAATAAAAAGTACAAATTTTGTAAAATATTTTTTTATGATTGCGTCGAGAGGCGCTCTATAGCTCAATATGGGGATATCTTGTAACTTTACATAGCGTTACATAACTTTATGGGGGAGATTTGCTATAAATAATGAAAAATAAATAGAAAGTTAAAAATAAAAACAACTATATAAACACCAAAAAGTATAGCAACTTGGAAACCTTGATGCAATATGTAAGAATTTTAAATTTTAAATTTTATTTCAACTACATCTAAATTCTCTAGCTAGAGAGGGAGAGGGAGACTGGAAAATAAGATGGCCAGAACGGCTAATATAAACGATGTTTACAAAAATCAAATCCTACGCGAGCCTAACGGACCCATCTCCACCTCCCAGCACTATCTCCTCCTCCCTGTGATCTCCTCCTCCCAGCACATTCTCAATGACTGCCAACCTCACCCATCCATCTCCTCCTCCCAACGTGTGCTCCATCTGGGGCCAGACTCACGCACCCATCTCCACCTTGCAGCGTGATCTACTCCTCCCTCCCTGCCATCTCCGTCACACACAGCCATCTCCTAGGCAAAATATTCAGCAACCCTACCTCCCAGCGTGATCTCCTCCTTCACAATATATTTAGCAACCCTACCTCTCCAGCCTTCACGCTATATAAAGAATTCACTGCATACAATATTTAACATTCTTCAAATTTTAATGGATTTCCACCACCTTGAAGAGAAACAACAACAAGAGGACACCAGGTTCAACTCTCAACCCACATAACAAATTATGGTTCAATCTTTAGACATGGTCAAAATACACAGTTCACGAAAATTACAGCAGTAGATGTGAAATGGACTCATGATGCAGATCATTGTTTCAGTCGCATATCCTCTCCATTGTTCACAAGCCTCAACTCCAGGCCTCATCTCCAAGTCGCAAGAAATATGAAGGTTGCAACTACAAAAGGAACAATGCCACCACCAATCTTCACGTAATCACTAACCCATAGGATTCTTCACTCTAAAAACATGCAATAGTTTCAACTTCAGCTATATGGATAGTGACTAAAAAATATGGGATCCAACATTCGTTTCCATCCTTCAAAAATGCATTCTTCATGTTCGAATATATATAGAAAAAAAAGCAACACAGCTCCATAGTACAATTCCACGTTTTAACTTGATTCTTAGTTCCACGTTAGTCTCCATCATATTTGATCTACAACAACTCCTTCCACGTGATAGACGAGTGGTTGATGACATTCTTCACAATACATGAGTTCTTCAACACATGGTAGCTAACACTCAGTGTAAATATGTACTCCAACTCCAAAACATCAAATCTTATGCACATGTCCCATCAAAAATTTCAACCAGACCATGAATTGAGGAGAACCACAACCAGGATGGCATCTCTCCATATTGAAGGGTGGAATCTCCAACACAGCAAAAACACAATGCACTAGGTTGTGGTGGCAGGTGCCAACTAATGCAAAGGAACCAATCTCTTCATTTGAGCTTATCTTCTTCATGTTTTGGCTATTGGAAATGAAAATGTGTAACACCCCAGTTTTGACCCCGTTTGCATTAAAAGTACATGATGTAATTAATCATGGTGAGGAGCTAAAGGCAAAAGCCCCACCATCGATTTGGTTGTGTATGTTTCGGCAATAGGGATAGTTGCCGATGGTATATCATGCTATCCAGCACATTATAGTTTGGAATCATGTAAATACTCACATCAATTAAAATAAACCCTTTTCCAGCTACGACGGTGCAACGTTAAAATGAAAAGGGCATGATTTTCCTAAGGATAAGGGGGGGAGGGAATTGTCTAACCATGGGAGCCATTGGGAAAGTGCCATGTGTCAACCACCTTCTTGTCTCTTTCATCCACCAAGTCGTTTGGGGCAGGCGTTAGTTGAGGGAAGTTACTACTTGAGGAAACGTGGGCATGGGGGGCGTCAGTATGGAAGGCTACTACTAGCTCTGACGATACGCATACCCAGCGGCAGAAGCCATCGTTGTTAACTTTTCATATGCTTAGCTAAGACATCAGTATTTCATTTCATTTTCATAACAAAAGAATATACACAGGATCACTGAAAGAAACAGCATCACAAGAACAACACAGATTTATCCTGGGAAAACCCTAAAGGGAAAAACCCAACAAAAGCTTCCTCAATATAGAT
>LPNX010866624.1:287500-307850 GCA_001517045.1 Pseudotsuga menziesii
ACAACATATAGTCTTCGTCTTCAATTTTCAACAACAACAACTCTTTGATCAGCATCAGCATCTTTTGACCTTTTGATCGGCAACATCTTCAACACTTTGACCTTTTGATCAGCAACACCTTCAGCAACATCTTCAGCACTTTGACCTTTCGAACAACAACATCTTCAGCACTTTGATCTTTTGATCAGCAACACCTTCAGCAACATCTTCAGCACTTTGACCTTTCGAACAACAACATCTTCAGCACTTAGACCTTTCAATCAGCAGCAACATCTTTAGAACTTTGACCTTTCGATCAGCAACAATATCTTCAGCATTTTGATCAGCAACATCTTCAGCACTTTGATCTTTCAATCAGCAACAACATCTTAAACATTTCGATCAGCAACATCTTCAGCACTTTGATCTTTTGATCAGCAACAACATCTTCAACATTTCGATCAGCAACATCTTCAGTACTTTGATCTTTCGATCAGCAACAACTTCTTCAGCATTTTGTTCTTTCGATCAGCAACTTGATCGGTAACATCGTGATCAGCACCATAATCATACTTCAATTCTCGAACAGCATCATCATCATGATATTCTGATCTTTTGATCAGTATGTCGTCATCATCACATACTGATCATTTGATTAGTACGTTATCATCATCATACTCTGATCTTTCGATCAGTACATCATCATCGTCATACTCTAATCAGTACATCATCATCATCATACTCTGATCTTTCGATCAATACATCATCATCATGCTCTGATATTTTGATCAGTACATCATCATCATCACACTCTGATATTTCGATTAGTACATCGTAATCATCATCATACTTTGATCTTTCGATCAGTACATCATCATCATCATACACTGATCTTTCGATTAGTACGTTGTCATCATCATAAAAACATCATCATCATGAAAACATCAAAATATCATCATCATCACACTCTGATCTTTCGATCAGTACATCATCATCATCATAAAAACATCAACATGATCCTTCCTTTCGGAATTACGGGATTTAGGTCTTTATGGAGTTACCAATGATCCTTCCTTTCGGAATTACAGGATTTAGGTCTTTACGGAGTTACTAATGATCCTTCCTTTCAGAATTACGGGATTTAGGTCTTTACAGAGTTACTAACGATCCTTCCTTTCGGAATTACGAGATCAACACATTTGTGGAACTCAGACAATCCTTCCTATTGGAATTACGGGATCAACACATCTATGGAACTCAGACTATCCTTCCTATTGGAATTACGGGATCAATTCAATGATCCTTCCTTTCAGAATTACGGGATTTAGGTATTTACGGAGTTACTAACGATCCTTCCTTTCGAAATTACGGGATCAACACAGATGTGGAACTCAGATAATCCTTCCTATTGGAATTACGGGATCAACACATCTGTGGAACTCAGACAATCCTTCCTATTGGAATTATGGGATCAATTCAATGATCCTTCCTTTCGGAATTACGGGATTTAGGTCTTTACGGAGTTACTAATGATCCTTCCTTTCGGAATTATGGGATCAACACAGATGTGGAACTCAGACAATCCTTCCTCTAGGAATTATGGGATCAACACACGTTCTCCAGTACCGAAGTCACCAGATCCGTTCTGAACCGAAGTTCAAGAATGATACAATCCTACCACATTCACGGGGACCGAGATCTCTGGATACATTTTGAACCGAGGTTCAGGGATGATGCAATCCTACCACTTTCACGGGGGCAATACCTCCGGATACATTTTGAACCGAGGTTCAGGGATGATGCAATCCACCACTTTCACGGGGGCCGAGACCTCCGGATACATTTTGAACTGAGGTTTAGGGATGATGCAATCCACCACTTTCACGGGGGCCGAGACCTCCAGATACATTTTGAACCGAGGTTTACGGATGATGCAATCCACCACTTTCACGGGGGCCGAGACCTCCAGATACATTTTGAACTGAAGTTCAGGGATGATGCAATCCTACCACATTCACGGGGGGACGAGACCTCCGGATACATTTTGAACTGAAGTTCAAGGATGATGCAATCCCACCACATTCACGGGGGCCGAGACCTTCGGATACATTTTGAACTGAAGTTCAAGGATGATGCAATCCCACCACATTCACAAAGACCGAAGTCACCGGATCTATTTTGGATAGATGTCTCAGGATGATACAATCCCTCTTCATTCTCGAGGACCGAGGTCACCGGATCACTTTAGGGCAGATGCCCAGGGATGATACAATCCCACTGAAACATCACTACTCCCCCTTTCTAGGAAGGTTCTTCCGAACCTCACCAAGCTTGTCTCGAAAGTGTTCGAACTTTACTCGAGACAGAGGCTTCGTTAGCACATTAGCAACCTAACCATCATCATCTACATATTCAGTATGTGAATACTGAACTATCACCATCTGTATCTCTAGTATGTGAATACTGAAAGCATCATCATCTCTATATTCAATATAGAAATACGGAATCACCATCATCTGCATCTACAGTATGTGTATACTGAAACATCATCTATATCTTCAGTATGGGAATACTGAAACATCATCATATGTATATTCAGTATAGAAATACGGAATCACCATCATCTGCATCTAGAGTATGTAAATACTGAAACATCATCTATATCTTTAGTACGGGAATACTTAAACATCATCATCTGCATCTTATCTCATGTGTAGAAATACCGTATTTCTATGTGTTACGATGGAACACAGGGTTCTCTGTCATCACAACTCTGGTTATCACATAGAATCATTGTAGTATCCATCTTCAGTTCAAAGAGACCTGATATCAGCTTCCGAAGCCATATGGCTTCACAACTTAGCAGAGCAATCTGCTATGTTTCTTGCTTCAGCCATGCTACGAGAAACATTGGACTGTTTCCTGCTAAACCATGAACTCATAGCAAACCCCAAACAAAAGCATCTACCTAATGTGATTTTCCTGTCTGAGATACTTCCATCCCAATCTGCATCTATGTAGCCATACAATCTATACTCATGGCTACCATCACAATATAAACCAAAGTCTATAGTCCCTTTCAGATATCTCATCACATGTTTTGCAGTTACTAGGTGAACCCGTCTTGGTTGAACAAGATATTGACTTAAGGTGTTCAAAGCAAAACAAATGTCTAGTCTAGTATTTGTTAAGTACATCAATGACCCAATGATCTGTCTGTAATGAGTCATATCCACTAACTCTAGTGATTCATCAGCTAACAGCTTCAGGTTGGAGTCCATGGGTGTGGCCATGACTTTGCATTCCAACATATTGAATCTCTTCAATATCTCTACCGCATACTTTCCCTGTTTGAGAAAGATTTCTTCTGAACTTTTCCATACTTCCAGACCTAGGAAATAATGCATTAACCCAAGGTCTTTCATCTCAAATTCTTCTTCTAGTTTCTTCTTGCTTTCCATGACATGTTTCTCATTTCCTGTCAAGGATAAGTCATCCACATATAATAACAAGATGACAAGTTCATCTTCTACAACCTTGAGATAAAGGTTAGGATCAGCTTTACTCTTGGTAAATCCTGATCCATCAAGAAGCTGTCCATCATGTCGTACCGTGTCGAACTCAGATATATTCTGTAGCCACTCCCCCTGAAGTGGAGTATTATCTTCCTTCTTCATTCTATACAGGTGGTTCTATGCTTGATATATACTGGTCAATATAGTATGTCATGTCATAGTCTATTCTTTCTGAGGCAAATCACGAACCTTTCTTTGTACACTTGTTCTTGTAGATCCATATGGAGGATACTATGTACTTCCCTTTATGTCTCGAAATCATATCGTATACATCATTCCCCATGATCAACTGTTATTCTTTGATCATAGTTTCTTTTATAGCATTTTTTTCTTCATCTTGAGTTATCTCTCATACCCATGGTGGTCTTCATCCTTTGAGGTGGATCTACCGCTTTCTGAAGCTCTTTCTTCTGTCATGGTGTCTCTGACCCTGGGAGCTTCATATTCATGTTTATTGGATTGTCATCACTTGTTCTTCGGAACAAGTCCCGTCCTTATTTTCTTGTAGGAGGTTGTACAGGACCTTTCCTACAATTCAAATGCACCAGTTGCATGGTTAGAACTATTTCATGAAACATATGAATAACGACAAATTCTTATGCATCATGCAACTCTTTAGCCAATACAACATTCATCCATATCTCACAGAAACTTTCTAGATGCCTTCCATCTCTACCATGACATCATTGAGATTGTGCACTAATCTAATATGTCAGCAAAGAGGTTTGATAAGTAGCACTGGAGAGTTGTATAGCGCCATGAGCTACTTACCCATCACATGCATATTAGTAGTAGTAATGTAAACAACCTATCATGCATAACACATCAACTGAATATAATCAAATGTATAACAAAACAATATCATGAAATGGCAACCGAATACTTATCTTTTATTTGTTTCGTGGGTAGACTCCATCTTGATCATTCTGCTTTATCATCTTCTTCATTCATGAAATCATCATTTCTTATCCAAATGATAAGATGAATAAGAGGTTCTTCAAGAATTGAGTTTTTCATATTCCTCATCGCTTGAGGGATCTTCTTTGAATGGTGAGAGCTTGATATTCAATTGCTTCCATCTTCTTCTTCTCTTCTTATTAGTCGAGCTGAAAGTAATCACTTACTTCTGGCATACATTCTTCTTCTACTGCTTCAAGTTGTTCTGCATTCTAGATCTTCACATTCTTCAACTGTTTTCTCAAAGCCATCTTCTGATTTAAGTTATTATCTTCAAATAGCTTGGTCAAGGAATCAAACATCTTCGGTGTCTTTAGGGAAGACACTTGTGGTATAAGTTGATCCGTGATTGAATCAACAATTATCTTCTTGGCCTTGATCAAGTTCTTCTTGTGTAAGGCTTTGAGCCTCATCTTCGTATGGAACTGGAACCTCTATACTCATGTAGGTGTCCAATTCATTTTCTTTAGAGAGATCAAATACTTCCATGCTTGGAAGTTTTCAACTGATGTGATATATCACTTTGAAATGAGAACCTCAAATGAAAATAGCAAAAGATTAGATCTTACCGATTTGAGGTGTCCGTCCTGCTTCTAGAGCTGGCTGATCTAGGGCTTGTCAGAGAAACCCTAATTTTCAAAACTTGGAATCTTTTAGATCTAATTGGATAGAAAGATAGATCTCTTCAAATGGAGCTGTCCAATGTACTCCTTTTCTGAAAACGGTGGAGGGAAGCTCCCGGAACAGGAAGCCCTAGTTTTCCAATTTCTTCTACAGAAATTCATGTCACTATTTTTGTGATATATCCGAAATTACTGCTGATTTATGTCTGAAATTTCGCACTAAGGTAACCTCATATGTTCCTGATCCAACACCATAGGTTTCATCAAAATTGGTTTCACCAATTGGGATTTATGATCATTTTCCCAGGGTGACCTGTTACAGGACTGTTCAGAACAGCGAAGTTGTACGGCATTCCACGTGTCACTGGTTCATCTTCTGAGTCAAATATTTAGACCATAGAAATTACAGTCCGTGATTTTTTTGGAACATCTTCAAAAATTCCATTTGGACCTAGGTAGCCCAAGCTATAGCGAGTTTCTCCAGGTGTCCTGTTTAGGGATGAATTCTGGAAGACCAGAATATAGCGAATCGAGAGATGAATTTTGGATACAATGTACATCCAGATTTTATCTTTGGCCTCTGAAATTTGCATCTCCTGAAAATTCACCAATCTCGGGATATAGTGAATGTACCAAAACTTAGCAGTTTTAGTATTTAGGGTTTTTCTGGCTCGGGGTCAAACTAGGGTTTGACTTTCCCAGAGTTTCACCCAACCAAAAATATTGATCCAGGTAACTAAACTTCGATTTTCATGACGAGAGAAATACTATGCTAGTCTCACTCAAAAATCCGTCTTCTGCAAGAATCCCTAATTTCTTCCAAGGAGAGAGAGAGGGCTATTTTTCCTTGTGAAAGCTGTCCTGTTCAGGATAGCTCTAATACCATGTTAACTTTTCATATGCTTAGCTAAGACATCAGTATTTCATTTCATTTTCATAACAAAAGCATATACATGGGATCACTGAAAGAAACAGCATCACAAGAACAACACAGATTTATCTTGGGAAAAACCCAGCAAAAGCTTCCTCAATATAGATGCCCCAAAAAGGTAAAAGATAAAACCAGCAAGGAGATCAAAAACCTGATCCTCCTCCTTCTCCAGCTACTTCTCTCCTCCACAATTGTGCTACTCAAGTGAGAGTGTGTGCTCAAATGAGGAGAGCTACACCTCTATTTATATTCATCCGTTCACTTCAATTAACTCATCCAACATGTAGGCTCGAGTTAGTCATGTAGGCTCGAGTTACACATGTAAGCTCAAGTAACCACACTGGGGTGCTAATGACCCACCTTTACAATTAGAGGGGACAACCTCATGACTCTCATTAGTTCTTCTGATTAGAAGCATCGGGGTACAAGATAATACAAGTGGTTCTCTTGGTAGGACCATCGAGGACCACAAAAGATACATATAGAATATTCTTCGAAGTTACAATATTTCAACATGGCAGGCTACTGCTAGCTCTGACGATACGCATACCCAGCGGTAGAAGCCATCGTTTCCCTCACGCAAGCAGTTGGCCTGGTCTTCACCTTCATGAATGGGTCTGGGGAATTCCATCCTCACACAGAGAGACGTTCTGTTTTCCTCACACACAGTTTTCCCATCATTTTTTCCTCACGCACCGGTTGGGGTTCTCCTTTGGTTTGTGCATGCAGCGAGCTGGAGAGCGGCCTCAAGGGCATGATTTCTATTGTGTATGTGAAATAGCAGTGGTTTTCATCCACAATTCTGGCTTGCTGTTCGTTTAACCCACAATTTGGGTTGCTGTCATTCTTCCCATGATTTTTGGATGATGTTGAGAGTCTGATTTCTTCTTCCATTTTGGACTGTGTGTGTGTTTCTTTCTTCCATTTTTGGATTGTGTCTTTTCCCCTTGTGCACAGGTTGAGATTTTGTTCTTTCCCCTTTTCTGCCTATGTAAGTTCTCCAGCCATTACATTGGGGATTGTGTGTGCTGTGGGTTCGTGGATGTTGGTTGCCTGTTGATTTCCACATTCGTTAGCTGAGTTTCCTCTGTCCATGCTGGGAGTTTGGCTTCTCCCCAGTTTTGGGACTGTGTAATGTTGCTATTGTCTCATTGTGAGTTTGTGGCTGTTGATGTACCCTGGTTTTGGGTTGCTGTTGAGTTTTTTTGGCCACGCTAGGGCCAAGAACAACCCTGAGTTGTCTTGTGGACCTGAACTGTGTTTCATTTTTGGTTGGGATTGTCATCCGGTTGTCTTTGCCTTCTTCATAGAGCTATGAATGGATTGTTTTGCTGCGGTATGTAGTGGTTGATCTTCGGATTGTTGAGAGCGGGATTAAAGGCTAGGTATGCTTGAGAAAACTGGTGTTTGAGGCCACCAGCTTAGCATTTAGCCTTTTCTAGCTCCTTGACGGCCTGGTAAGCCCTGCTGTGTGGGCTCAGCTGATTTGTGTGCCTTGGCTATGTGTAAGCTTGCATTTACCCTTACTCCTTAGGGAATCATGCCGAGCTTGAGGGTGGCAGTGTTGCTAAGAGATTGATGAGCATGCTGGCCTATGGTTGGGTGGAACGTTACAGCGACGTAGCTGGTTGCGGGGCGAGTTCTTCATTAAAAGATAAGTACTCCTAACTATTTCATCCCTGCAATTATATCTACTATTTCATGAATTCTGATGAACATGTTGAATGTTGGAATGTATACGTTTGCTTCCGCTGAATGTTGAGTAACTGTGTATCCTTGTATGTTTTATGCATCTTAGTATGCATTATGTTAAGTTTTTAATATTAGCATTTATTCCTGTTCATGTTCACGGGGTTGTTTGCTCGTTTGTTTGGTGTTAGCAGCGTCCTCTTCACCGGTCGGAGGGTCGGGGACGTTACAGAGTGGTATCAAAGCCCATGTTGCAGTGTGGGCCTCCATGGGCCGTGAGAATCAGCAATAGAGGCAGGTTTCCCTCTGCCCAGTAGAAGAGAAATGAGAAATCAGAGAAGATGACGGGAAAATTTCAGAAATTTTCCTAAGTGTGAAATCATTGGACGACTTAGGCTGAAGCTCACCCAATACGTTGGAGGACTTAGCCAAAAGCTCCTCTGATGCATCGGATAGCCTAGGCGGAAGTCCACCCAACGAGAGACGGTCGGAAGGAATTTTCAAGAAAATTTTCTAAGTGTTAATACTGTCTGATCGTCAGAAGACTTAGTTGGAAGACCCTCTGATACAGACCCGACGGCAGCGAGAGTTAGAGGAAGTGTGAGCCGACGCAGTGGATGGAAAAGCATGAAGGTGCCGCAACAGCAACGGAAGAAAGATGATGAAGGCATCGATATGTCAGCTCGGTTGGCAGGTTTGAGCCACAATGGCAGCAGCAAACAGTACATGATTGAGTCGACGCGGGTGAAAATTCAAAAATTTTCTAAGTGTTGAGATCATCGAAAGGATTCAGCTGAAGACTGCCGAAACGTCGGCAGATTTAGATGGAAGGAATTCCGATGCCGACGGCGGAGAAAAGGTCGACGGAGCTGAAGTGTCAGCAGGGATCTCCTGAAGACCACCGAAACGTCGGAGAAATTTAGACAATCGAGCAGCTGATGCGGCGATGGAAGGAAGAAGAAAAATTTCCGAAAATTTTTCTAAGTACAGAAAACGTCGAAAAACTTTAGAGGATCGGTCCGCCGATGAGTGTTGGATGAAAGATGAAGATCTGACCACTGAAGCGTCGGAAGCTTAGTCAACTAAGGACCCGATACATCGAAAGATTAGTTGGGAAGAGACCCGATTTAACAAAGGAAAAATTTGAGTTTTCAAGTGGGATTTCTCAACGGTTTTCAGTAGTTTTTCAGTGGGATTTTCAACAGTTTTTCAGTGGATTTACAGGGCTGAAAAGGAGAAAAATGGCAGCGATCTTATGTTCCAGATTGCGTGAAAATCCCCCTTGACCCTCGTCGTCCTCTGAGACAGTCGTTCTTGTGAAAAGAAAATTCTATGTTTTGGGCAAATTAGTCAAACCCAGAATTCATAAAATATGAATGGTGCATCGGAAATGAGATCCGCAAGTTACCGAGTGTTCCTCATTGTATGCACTGACTTCGCCCAATAGAAAAATTTTCCAGAATCTTCCTAGACTTGCTCCTACAGGTGGCTGAAGTTGGCAACCAAAATATAGTTGTGTGTAAAAATGCAGAGATTTGGTGAAAATCGTCATTTTAGAAGTAGTGTGATTTTCACACCCAAAGTCATAATGGAGCATGGAGATAGGTGTTGGAAAGCTTATCCAGCAGGGAACAAAGGAGAATCATCAGAGTTGAATGTGTAGCAACAAGGTACTAGTGATTGTTTGAAAAAGAAATGTGCTGCTATCAATATGGACAAACCCAGGAATTGCATGCCTAGAGGTAGCAAGACCATGAAGTCAAACCAGCTGCTGTGTGGAAGAGGAGTTCCATGCAAGGATGAGGGAATTGAAAAGAGAAATTTCCTTAAACCCTGTCTTGCTAATTATGATTACAAGTTTTATACATGAAATGTATGAGGATATGCCTTGCATGCATAAGATATTACATGTTGGTAAGAATAGTGAGAATTATACATTTATAATGAGCCACTAATGATAATCATTGCATTGGTGTTGGCATTAGTGGAAAAACCAACGACAACATGGACCTGGCTAAATATGTTGCTGATGCTGATGAATGTGACTAGAAACCCTCTAGAGAAAGGGATGAGGCAACAAGTCTATAAATAAAAGTTGGTGAGCAAATTCTGCAATCTCCTGCAAAGGACCAGCCAAATTGGCCATGCCAAGGGTGTAAGTAGGACCCATGAAGGTAAGAGTTTGATTATGACAAATTCCATGGAGTGGTAAAGGTAAGAGACCTCATACCATATGGATATTTGAATGTTATACTACATCCATATAGAAATGTGTCATGCCTGTATATAGCTTAGTAGCCAAGGAAAGTAAGTACTGATGATCTTGATTATAGTCATGCATCCTATATGAAGAAGTCATGGTTAGGCCATGCATGATATGTGTGAATGCATAGTAGTCCTGAATCGATGCAAGGTAGCATTGAATGGGTATGCATTAAAAGATTTTATAAATCTTGTAGTTATGCATTGAATGTATGCATATGAAGGGTGTGAGTAACTAATTACATAAGTATGGGTGCGAAAGTTATGATGCATTGCATGAATGCATTGAGATGAGTGCATGTGATATTATGAATAACTAATGGCTGAAATGATGAATTGATGACAATTCAGGAACCATTTCAAAGGTTGTTATGAATGCAAGATAGTAAGTGCATAAAGAGGATAGTCATGACCATTTGGCTACCGGAAATGCTCTATTGAAGAGCAAGGTGGTACAAATGATACGCTTGTGGAGTAAGGAGTATCTAAACATTTAATTTAATTGCATGAATGATGTGACTATACCTTGCAAATGTTAGTATGATAATGATTGCGTGAAGTAAACGAGTTTTGGTAATATTGATGTGATTAACAGCTGGAAGTATTTGAATTTTATAAATTCTGAAAATGCTTCAGTGATGGTTGCAGCAATGAAAAGGTTATATGCATCCAAACTTACCAAGTGTTTGGTTGATTGAAGCTCAGGTTTCAGGTAGATTATTTAGAGCATGGAAATGAGGGTAAGCCCATGACAAAGACCAAAATCTACCATGTGAAAGATCCAAACCTTATGAGAAGAGTCTCATGGCGATGAAAATCATTGGTATGCATAATGGGTTGTTAAATTTGAATTGTGAATTCCGGATTTAAGAAATTGCTGACAACTACTAATCACTATTGGCTTGCATAAGATTGTGTCAGGAGAACTCATTGTAAGTGGGTATTCATATTATGCTAGTAAGCATAAAATTATAATGGGCATAGTGGTGCTGCTTACAAGAGACCCACAATTGAGGATCACCTCATTGCCAAGCAAACTAATTTCTGTAGTAGACAGAATTACAAATTCCTAATGAATTTGATTACTAATGCCATTGCTTGGTTATGGAACAATCAATTGGGATTGTATTATTATATAATGATTGACTGTTTGGCTATTTGATTAATGTGCCAGGGGTACACATTGCAGAAATACCATGTGTGATGGCCTGAGGGAGCCAAACTTCATGGGAAGGTTTTCCCTTACCTTGGAAATGGGTTTTGGGTGAAACTCCATTGGACATTTTGGGAATGTCTCATCTGCACTGCATGTTTGGTAAGCAACATGAGTGAGATGGTATAGATTATGTTGGTAAGACATGTGGGGATATGAAATGTAAAAAGGAGTTGAAATGGCTAACCGAGGGACTGTCAACTCAGAGAAGGGAGCCCCATTCCTCCTTAACGAATGAATACTGCGTCAGCAAATGGATAAGTGTTCTGTGACCCTTGCTAAGAATATGCATGTCAAATTATTAAAATTCCATATGCAGAACATGTTTTGACTTTATTTCCATGATGACCGATTGCTTGAGTATGAATAGGGCCTACATGGCACACACCAAGAAAGGGTGCACACTTTTCCGATGTCGAGTCATGAAAGGGTTTTCAATATTGACTACACCCTAGGGAGTCGACGCACTCCTGGTGTCTCAATACTTGATAGTGAATGATATGAAATATGATTACATTTTTAGAGCAATAACGCTGATGAGTTTGCTTATATTGCTCGTGTTGACAGGCTAAATAGATGCAGTAGGGTGTTGCTCCCTAAAGAGAAAAGGCAAACGGTTGTTGTGAGGGGTTGCAGAGTAAGGTTATTGTTGATATAAGTGTGCACTATTGTTGATATAAGTGTATGTTGGTATGTATTATTGTTGATATAAGTGTATGTTGGTATAAGTGTATGTTGGGTTGTTATATGCCTGGGGATCCATAGTAGATCCTGCACCTGGAAATGGTCATGGTAAAGTTCCAATCCCAGTCGACATGAGGGTGTACCGGCTGGACATTAATTATTTGATGTTGTGGAGCAGCCTGCGTGCTGACCTAACATCCAAGTCCATAGGCGATCCCAAGGCTTGCAAAGCGAAGCAGGATCCTGTGGACCAATGAGGAAACGCACAATATAGATAAGTATTGGATTATTTTGCTTATGAATGTTCATGTGTATATGATTTGGTTATGATGTTTTAAGCTCTTGTTCTAGAGATAAAACCGATAAGAATAAACTAAACATGTGAATCTATTCAATGTTTGGATATAGGTATCGCTAGGAGCGAGGACTAAGAGAGCATCCTAGGGGTGCATGTGGACATGTGACTGTCCTAGACAACTCGAAATGAGCGGTAATGAAAAGGGTGCTAATGAGACTGTGAAATTCCTAGCAGCCGAGGAAAACCATTTGGGGAGGCTCCATGGTTTAGAGGTCTGGAATGGACCGGAGACACTAAGTGTCATGACCAAGAGGGATTGGTTCAGCATTCACAGTGAAGTGAAAGAGGCTGAGAGAATGAAAAGCCACAGTGGTGGTGTGGGTTCCAGGATGGAACAAAACAAAGAGGGGAAAAACTCTTGCTGCTCTCTCTTGCCCCTTTTGATTATATATATATATATTTATGCATTGTGAAAATAAAAGATGGTTGAATGCATGCATGACTAAAAATGGAATGTGTGTATTTGCTTAACGTAAATTGTGAATGCTGGAATGGTTAACTCCCTGCCCAAGAATGGACATGAATGAGCTCATGTGCCAGCTGGGAAGGCATGCAAAATATGAAAGTCTCCTTGATAAGACTTGGACTGTCATGCCAATTGGGTAATTAACTGACTGATTTTAATGTCTATATTATGCTTGGCCTGACAGAATTTCAATGGTGCATTTCACAGGTGAGAAAAGTGAAACCCGGTGGTGCACATTGATCATGGCAACAGATAAAAAGTTGCTGGACTTGGCTGGAAGTCTCCTTCAAATGATTGCCAAGACCCAAGAAAATCTTAGGGATATGCTCAAGATACAGAAAAGGCAGAATGAAATGAACCACCAGATTTTGCGAGACTCTATTGGTTTGCAAAGGGAAGTGAAAAGCCTTCTGGGAGCAATCGGCAAGGGAAAGGAAGGTGGATCAATGATGGGACATTCGTCCAAGCGACCCATTAAGAAACGGTCCAGGCATGAAGACTCAAAGGAAATTGAGCAGGTAAAGATGAAGCAGCCAGTGAAATGCTGGGAATGCGGAGGACATCATTTACGTCGGGACTGCCCAATGAGGGAACATGAAGAGGGAAACAGCTGCAAAGTTTCTAGATTTTGGGATAAGCTGAAAGCTGAGAACCAGTGGGAGAAGTTCGTGGAAGCCGAGGAGCCTGGTCCTAAACATTCAAAGTAAATAATTGAACGTGGGACAAATCTGCAAAATTTTGAAATTTTGGATGTGCAATTGTATATGTATTGTATATGTATTCCTATGTATTGGAACACCGAGGACGGTGTTATTCCAAGGGGGAGGGGAATGTGACACCCCGGTTTCGACCACGTTTGCATTAAAAGTACATGATGTAATTAATCGTGGTGAGGAGCTAAAGGCAAAAGCCCCACCATCGATTTAGTTGTGTATGTTTCGGCAATAGGGATAGTTGCTGATGGTATATCATGCTATCCGACACATTATAGTTTGGCATCATGTAAATACTCACATCAATTAAAATAAACCTACAGCCAGCTATGACGGTGCAACTTTAAAATGAAAAGGGCATGATTTTCCTAAGGATAAGGGGGGGGGAATTGTCTAACCGTGGGAGCCATTGGGAAAATGCCATGTGTCAACCACCTTCTTGTCTCTTTCAGCCACCAAGTCGTTTGGGGCAGGCGTTAGTTGAGGGTAGTTACTGCTTGAGGAAACGTGGGCATGGGGGGTGTCAGTATGGTAGGCTACTATCAGCTCTGACAGTACGCATACCCAGCGGAAAAATCCATCGTTTCCCTCACGCAGGCAGTTGGCCTGGTATTCACCTTCACGATTGGGTCTGGGGAATTCCATCCTCACACAGAGAGATGTTATGTTTTCCTCACACACAGTTTTCCCATCATTTTTTCCTCACGCACCGGTCGAGGTTCTCCTTTGGTTTGTGCATGCAGCGAGCTGGAAGAGCGGCCTCGAGGGCACGATTTCTGCTGTGTATGTGAAATAGCCGTGGTTTTCATCCACGATTCTAGCTTTCTGTTGGTTTAACCCACGATTTGGGTTGCTGTTGTTCTTCCCATGATTTTTGGATGCTGTTGAGAGTCCGATTTCTTCTTCCATTTCGGACTGTGTGTGTGTTTCCTTCTTCCATTTTTAGACTGTTTCTTTTCCCCTTGTGCACAGGTTGAGAGTTTGTTCTTTCCCCTTTTCTACCTATATAAGTTCTCCAGCCATTACATTGGGGATTGTGTGTGCTGTGGGTTCGTGGATGTTGGTTGCCTGTTGATTTCCACATTCGTTAGTTGAGTTTCCTCTGTCCGTGCTGGGAGTTTGGCTTCTCCCCTGTTTTGGGACTATGTAATGTTGCCATCATCTCATTATGAGTTTGTGGCTGTTGATGTACCCTAGTTTTGGGTTGCTGCTGAGTTGTTTTGGCCATGCTAGGGCCAAGAACAACCCTGAGTTGTCTTGTGGACCTAAACTGTGTTTCATTTTTGGTTGGGATTGTCATTCGGTTGTCTTTGCCTTCTTCACAGAGCTGTGAATGGATTGTTTTGCTGCGGTATGCAGTGGTTGGTCTTCGGACTGTTGAGAGTGGGATTAGAGGCTGGGTATGCTTGAGAAAACTGGTGTTTGAGGCCACCAGCTTAGCATTTAGCCTTTCCTAGCTCCTTGACAACCTGGTAAGCCCTGCTGTGTGGGCTTAGCTTATTTGTGTACCTTGGCTATGTGTAAGCCTGCATTGACCCTTACTCCTTGGGGAATCATGCCCAGCTCGGGGGTGGTAGTGTTGCTGAGAGATTGATGAGCACGTTGGCCTATGGTTGGGTGGAATGTTGCAGTGACATAGTTGGTTACAGGGTGAGTTCTTCATTAAAAGATAAGTACTCCTGACTATTTCATCCCTGCAATTATATCTACTGTTTCATGAATTCTGATGAACATGTTGAATGCTGGAATGTATATGTTTGCTCTGCTGAATGTTGAGTAACTGTGTATCCTTGTATGTTTTATGCATCTTAGTATGCATTATGTTAAGTTTTTAATATCATCATTTATCCATGTTCATGTTCACAGGGCTGTTTTCCCGTTTGTTTGGTGTTAGTAGCATCCTCTTCGTCGGTCGAAGGGTTGGGGACGTTACAAAATGTTATTCTAGCAATGAGTATACCATCCTATCACCCGTCAAATGATGGAGAACATCATTGTAGGTAGATTCAGTATAAAAAGAAGAAATTGTAGCAATAGGAAAAAAGAGATCACTGACTACCTTCACCATAGATTCAACCCAACACTCATTTAGAAGAGATTTTGTTCTTTAAATGTCTACATGATCAACTCAAGGAGAGGTTTGCACTTTGGGAGATTTGATCCCTCTCTACGCTTCATAGAGCCTAGGATTTGGATCTATGTTGGTTTAATTCATGAACCTATGAGAATTGAGACCAAGCATAGATGTTTGAGGATTCTGTTGTAAAAGTAACAAACTCTCCTGCTATGATTATGTGTCCTTTTGTTATAATTTCTTAAAAAATGATGCTAGTATTTAAAAAAATACATAAATAAATGTGTAGGATATTTTTTAGCTATGTATGAATGAGGAAGAAAGGATCCCATAAGGGGAAGGGGAGAAAGAAAGAAGAGACCGGTTGCATTCTGATATACAAGTGTTGGTTGAAACCAAGAGATAGTTGGAAGGAAATGGTCAATTTATTGACCTGCAATTCCATTCCACAAAGAAGTCCTCATCATTTTATAAACACGTGAAAGAGGGAGGGAAACCCATTCTTTTTACATAAAACTACATGATTTATCTCTGCAATTATAATATCTTATAGATGTTTACCAATTATTTATATTTTTTATATATTATAATAATTACTCGTTTCATGTTAGAGAGCCCAAATCATTAATTGAAGCATCTTTCTTTTTGTCATGTTTTGTCCACACATTCCTGGATCTGCACGTGTCCAAGTACTGCAGAGAGGTAAGGCGTGAGATACTACGAGGAAGGTATTGCAAATCATCACAAAAGGAAAGGTCCAGATACCTCAGGTATCTTAGCTTATCAATGCCACACGGTAATTCTGTGATTCCAGACTTACAAAGGTCAAGGAATTGGAGACTGGCAAGATTTGTAACAGATGCTGGAAACCTTTTGATGGGAACGCCTGTTAACCTCAAGCATACTAGCTGTTTCAAACACCCTACACTCTTTGGCAATGACTTGACGGACAGGCCATTCAAATCCAGAACCTTGAGAGAGATCATACTCCCTATCACCTTTCTTGGAATTTCTGTAATATTGTTTCCACCCATCAATAATGAGCAGATCTCTGAAGCTGTAAGTGACTTGGGAAGCGAATTCAATTCGTTGTACCTCAAGAAAAGCCTGGTGCATCCTGAATACTCATTTTCAAGCAATGCTGTCAAGCCCTTACCTGAGTGGCAGTAGAAGTTTTCTTTTTGCTCAGCAATTTGAATTGCTAAATTACGGAGCACATCGTGCATCCTGCAGCAGACCACGCGGCCATCAACGTCTTTGAGAACTGCCTCAATCAAACAACGATCAATTAAAACGTTAGCGTATATTCTTCCCATCTCAAATGGGTCGTGGCCACGCAGCTCATTCCTTTCAAGAAGCCCTTCTCCTACCCAGAGTGGAATCAAGTCGCACTCCACATCAAAAATTTCATCTTCTTTGAATGCAGCTAAGTAGAGAAAGCAAAGTTGAAGATTGACATCATAGTTTCCTAGTGCGTCGTAGCTCCACCTTAAGCGATCATGGAGAGCGTGATGATCTTCGCTGTCAGCGCCTGGCAGCCTCAGTATCGCGAATTCCCACTCTTGTGCATCAGTAATGCCGGCCATTGTTCTCCCAGTCACTTTGAGAGCAAGGGGAAGCCCCCCACACTTGTCACACACGAGCTTTGCCCTTGTCTTGTCAATGTTTGCAGGCAGATTTCCATGGTTATATGGAAACGCATGATGAGCAAATAATTCCCAACTCTCATCTTCGCTCAAATCCCCCACTGCCATTATAGATGCATCTGCAATTCCCATCTCAACCAGTGCTCTGCGATTCCTCGAACTTACAATAATTTTGGAGTTCGAGTGCTCGGTGCGTCTGCTGAGACCCAGTTCCTCCAGCAATTTCCCGCCCTCTCCCCAGACATCATCTAGGAAGAGGGCAAACCTCTTGGCCCGCATTCTCTGACTCAACCATCTTTTTCTATCCTCTTCGTTCATACTTTGATCATGGTGTTCATTTGTTTGTACAGCTATTTGTTGACAGAGATCAACTCTAAGACTTGAAAAAGAAGGAGACTGTGAAACAGTCAGCCAAAGCAACAAACCATCATGAAAGAGAGTCCTCACCTTTTGGCTGTTGAAGATGGTCTTGAGAAGCAGAGTTTTTCCTGAACCGCCCTTGCCAACGACGCCAATGCCCAAAAGAGAGTTTGCCTCCGCATAATCGATCACCAACTTCTCGACTCTTTGAAAGGCTTGGTCTTGTCCAATTATAACGGCTTCCTCAATGAAAAAGCTCCCGGTTGGCGCAAGAGCTCTAGAGGTGGATGCAGAAGTACTGCTTGAAGCTTGACCTCTTTCTCTCCGTCTCTCCATGTAAATCTGTTGTGTCTGCTGCTCTAGTAGAATTAAAGGAATCAGTTCCAGATGCTTCTAGATCTCTGAAATCAAATTACTGATATTTCTGCTCATTCGATAACGAGCATTAACATTGATACTTGGTATTGTGCACTGTTGCACTATTGGCAGTGCTTGTTGGAGAAGGCCGTGGAGCTTTTTAACCCATTGTGAAGCATTATTAAGGCTTTGAACAATGGATGTTCCTCTCTCTATTCAATTGCAGGCGGTATTGATGGATCTGTGCTGCAATAGGCTTTATGCTCGTTACCAGATCTCTCAAAGAGTTCAATTCTTTCCTGCAGCTGAGCGCAATGTTAGCATGGTGAAGAATCTGGTCAACTGCTATGTCGATGCCTTTACCAATAAACCCAGAAAGGAAATCAGCCATTATATGACTTGCTCAGAGCAATGCCTCTTATACCACAAGAAAATCAGTGACAGAGATATTTGAAAATCTACAAAATGACTTGATTTTCTCCTCACTTCACTCAACTCGTCAAGCAATACTAACAGCGGATACAAAAGCCTATAATCTTTCTGGGGAAGTAACAAAGAATCTGACCCGAGATTTCTGGGGAAGTACAAATGCGACAGCTGGTTCGATGTACATATAGCATATGTAAGACTCAGGGATCAAATTTGAAGGGCAGGGTCCCATTTCACTTCTAAGGGTGGTGAGAAATTGAACCCTTGACATGTAAAAATAAATCATTATTTTCATTTGAAACCAAAAGTGTATAACAAAATTTCATTATTTATTAAAAACAATGTATAGAAAAAAATTGATAATAAGAAGAAATCCTAAGTGATTCAACGTTTACATAGAATTAGTGAGGTAAACCATGTATATGATGATTTATCACGTCCAAATTCTTTTTATGTGGGATTTATCACGTCCAAGAGTTAGATTAGAGGAGGAGAGACTAAAATAAAGGTTGAGAGTGACAAAAATGTACCCGTAATCAAAGATGAGATTGGAAAAAAGACCATTTAGAAAGAGATTGGTGCACTTGTTTTGTTAATTAATGTGAACATAGAGAGAACCATTAGGAGTATTGGTTTTTTGTATTGCATTTTTTTGGCCTATTTATTTTGTGAGGGGAAATGTTTTTTTTCTATCATGCCAAAGTGATTCGAGTAGAGGAGAACTACTAACAACCTTATCTGAATGCATAATATGAAATTGGGGATGAAAGTAGCCTCATGAGGTACCAAAGCTTATTTGTGTCTAGAATTGTTTTGAGAAGAGATCCACTACTATAAGTGCTATACTATAAGGCCATAAGAGATCAATCATCACATCCCTAACATTAATAATAAAAACTAAAAAGATGCTATGAGATTTAAAATTGTTGATCCTTGTTGTGACCACTTGATCATTACCATAACCAATGGTTTAAAGAAACAACATAAAAGTAAAAAAAATAGAAGAATAACTTTTCCATGACATTTTACATTACATGAAGTTTTTTCCAATCCACGTTTTCATTAACGTCCAAAAGAAGTTACAAATACCATCACAAAGCTAATTTATATGTTTGTCCATATGGACCCAATTAGTGAGTAACTAGCCATTCAATTTCAAACTCCACCTAATCCCTAAGCATTGTCTTCACCATAGTAAACCTAAGTATTAGAACACTTGAAAATTTATCCTTCAAACTTTAGTCTTGAGTCTATTAACATCTAGATGTCAAAGAACAGTGCAATAATTGAAGAGAGGAATCACTTTGAACAATGTAAATCATTTCAATTATGGTAAAAAAACAAATTTTTTTTTTAAAGCAATTCATCTCTTTTATTATTTTCATATTCAAAGGTAATTTTTTTTGTCTATAGTTTATGGTCAATTTCAAATGTACACAAACTTATTGGAAATTGGAAATGAAAATAAAATCATTTTGAAGCAATAAATGCATACCCCAAAGGAATAGTCATTGAGACTAGTCACAATAGTAAGAGGGAGATATACCCCTCTAGGTGAAATGCACCATGAAAGACAAGTTATCTTACTTATGTAATAACAAACTCTCCTCTCCCTATATATTGCTTTCAGCACATGTAGTTCCTATAATGTAATGAAATTGAGTTGGAATGCCCATAGTGCCTATAATGGTTCAGTCTATCTATTCAAGAACAAATCTATCTATCCATGACATATGCAAGAGTAGGTGAGTAGGTAGATTGTAGTAAGGGAGGGAGCACAAAGAAAGAACCAAAGTCAATACAAATTGAAATGGTTTACATCCAATGCATACATTGCACATTCTTATCGATGTGGACTCCCTAATGTAGGGGATATCCTCATAAAGTAAATGCCTTCTATACCCTTAATTATATATATCCTAGAAATTGGAAATAAATAAAACAAGTCTCTCCAATATTGACATCTTATCCTAGTAATTTTACGGAAACACTTCAAATTCTCCAACAAATATCAAGTATTTTAAACTTTTGATC
>LPNX010866624.1:320483-338124 GCA_001517045.1 Pseudotsuga menziesii
TAAAAATATTTTTGAATTACTACATAAACTAATTTAAAAGAGTAACTTAAATTACTACATAAAATATTAATTGTTGTTTAATTTTATTATAAAAATATATATATTTTAAGAATTTAATAAAAGAGTTATATATAAAGTATTTTTTTCATAATATATATATAATCGTACCCTCTTTTGAATTTTGAACAACATCCTATTTTTTGCGCATATATCAATGTCCTCAAGAATTGAACCGATAATATCCTCCATGTTATCTAGAAGAACCTTAATGCTATGCGGATTTTTGATAACAACAGAAGTATCGACATACATTGTAGTGATCACCTCTTGCTGAGATCTGATAGCATCTTTGTGTTTTTTCCACAATGATTGCACCTATGGGAACCGTTGCCGCTAGAGCAGCTGCAACTGGAGGAGAAGCAATGGCCGTTGCAACCACTAGGCATATCAACACAACAACAAAGGTGGCAACAAATATAACAATTGAAGCCTTTTTCCGTGCCCTGACATGGTTTAGTTTTCTACTGAGCTTCCTCCTCAGCAACTAACTGTAGCCTATACGAACTTACACATAATCATCCTCATCAACGAATTTCTTAACTACACCTAAAAATTGGAAAATGAGTTTGGGTGAATCACCTTCTTTTAAGTTGCGAAAAATAAAAATTGCGAAAAGAAAAACAAAGAAAAGATTCCAATTCGCCCAGGATTCATGGTCATCATTATTCCAAATGGATATGTCCCACAGCGTGGTGCGATTGTTAGCCAGTAGCCGCGTTTTGATGTTCTCCAGGTCGTTGAGCTCGTTGAGAGGCTGATCTCCCAGGATTGAGTCATCCCATATTTTAATTTTTGCACCATTGCCAAGAATCCACGTAAGCTTTGGCATGAAGTGAGGGATGGCTCTTTTACACAGCGTGAAAATAGGGGAGCCTTTCTGCGTTTTTGTGGGATTTTCCAGGCATCTCTGCCTGTCACCTTTGAACTATTTCTTCTTAAGAATTTGTTTTCTCCAGGTTCTCTTTCCAGTAATCAAATTCCAGAGGATTTTGCCACCCATGGCAAGATTTTGGATGGCCACGTTCCTAATTTGAAGACCCCCTTCCATTTTTGGCTTCATTACCTTATCCCAGCTCACCAGATGGATCTTCTTCTCACAGTTACGACCTCCTTCCCACAAAAAATGACGAAGCAGCTCATTGATTTTATTGGTTATCGTTTTGGGAGCTAATAAAACAGAACATTGATAAATTGGTAGACTGGTGAGGACAGAGTTCATCAAAACAACCTTACCTGCTTTGTTGAGCCAGTTTTCTCCCTAGGCACGGATTTTGTTTTTTAGTTTGTCCAGCAGAGGTAGCCAATGGGAAACTTTGGGGGTAGCTCTGAAAATTGGAATGCCCAGATAGCTGAAGGTGTCCCAAGTTGCATTGCCTTCCATTCCAAGAATCCTAGAAATCTCCAGCATTTCTAGCGATGAACAGTTCCAGCCAGAAATCTTACTTTTGCTATAGTTTATTTCACTTCCAGAGCTGCTTCTGTAGAGGTCCAGCTCAGTTTTGAAGTTCCTGGCCGTATGAAGATTGGCAACTCCCAGTAAAAGGGTATCATCCGCGAACTGTGCATGGTTTACCTCCTTGACCTTTGGGACAATTCTGATGCCTGAGAGGGATCTGTTTTGAAGCCTTCTATTTAGCTGGAAGCTAAGAACGAAGGCTTGAATGAGAAAGAGAACATGGGAGAGAGGGAAGCCTTGCCTTAATCCTCTTGAAGCCTGGAAGAAATTGGTGGGCCGGCCATTGACCAACGGGGCAATCCAGGGGGCTGAAATGCAGGCTTTGACCCACTCTATAAATTTCTGACTGAACCCAAAGTTCCTCATGGCTGCAAACAGAAAATCATGCTTGACTCTGTCAAAGGCACTGGCCAAGTCCAGCTTAACTACCATACCCTTCTCTTTTTTCCTGTAGCTAGTATGAATGGCTTCTTGGAATAAAATAATATTATCCAGGATCTGTCTTCCTCTCACAAACCCACCTTGATTTTCCGGGATCAGTTTAGGCAGAATTCTTTTGAGTCTGTTGGCCATGATTTTAGTGATGACTTTATAACCCGTATTACAGAGGGAGATAGGTCTGAATCTGCTGAAGTTCTTGGCACCTTTTTCTTTTGGAATGAGGGCCAAGAAGGAGGAATTAGTGCTGTCGCCTAGCTTGGTACAGTTTTGAGCCTTCTTGACCATTCTGTACAGGTCATTTTTTATGATGTCCCAGCAAGCAACATAGAACCTGGCAGTGAAACCATCTGGCCCTGGAGCTTTGTCTGGGTCCATTTTGAAGAGGGCTTTCTTGATTTCCTGAATGCTGACAGGGCTGTTTAGCAATATGTTGTCATCATCATTGACCAAGCTTGGGATCTCTGAAAGAGGGTAATTATTCGGGTCCGCTGGGTCCAGGTCCGGGGCTGTATAGAGATTTTTGTAAAAGGAGTGGGCTGCCTCCTTGATACCATCGAAGTCCCTTATGACTTGATCATGCATTTGAATTTCACTTATGGAGTTGTAGTTTTTCCTAGCTTGGGCTTGCTTGTGAAAGAACGAGGTGTTTTTATCTCCAGCTTGGAGCCAAAGCATTCTGGATTTGACTCTCCAATATGTTTCCTCTTCTCTGCAAGCTTTATGGTACATCCTTTGAAGCTCAGCTTCCCAGTTGATCAGATCAGGAGTGACTGGAGCTTCTTCTAAGGCCATTTGGTGTCTTTCTAGGGCCTTCTGAGTTCTTATCCTTTTAGCCGTGGGAGATCTTAGACCTTTAGCCCAAGCTTTTAGATCAGCTTTGAGTCTTCTAAGCTTTCCTTCCCAGACAAAGAAGGGGGAGCCATACACAGGTTGCTTCCAGGAATCGGACACAATATCAAGGAAACCTTCTTGAGTGACCCAGATTGGGCTGAACCGGAAGGGGATAGGACCAAGCTTTTCCCCACGTGACAGGGAGAGCGAAATGGGTTTATGATCAGAGGTGTAATGCGGGAGAATCTTGGAGGTCGCCATAAGACCTAGGGTTAGAAAGGAGGACTGAATAAGAAAGCGGTCAAGCCGGGCAGCTATGTGTCCCGGTCCAATTATTTTATTGGTCTAGGTGTTTCCCCCTGTTAGGAGGGATATCTTCAAGCTCCCAATCCATCATCAAGTCTTCCACCCACTCTCTTGCCGGATCCCGGACTAAGGATCCCCCTTTTCTTTCCGCCAAAGCAAGGGTTACATTTAAATCTCCAGCCACTACTAAGTTTTCAGTAGTGTGTTGATTGAGAAATAAATTAACGGAGTCCCAACACTCTTTTTTCTCAGCAAGGGAGACAGGTACATACATGTTAAAGAGACTTACAAGATGACCGGAATCTTTGTGAATCAGCTTGGTAAATAACCAATGAGTAGTACCTTCTTCTTCAATTAGATCAAGCTTTGCAGAGTCCCAAAACGTAGCTAAACCTCCCGAGGCTCCTCTTGTGCTCACAGCCCTACCCGGGCCTTTCTTCCAGAACGAGTTGCTTGCTTGGAGGAGAGCGTCCTCCTCCATTTTCGTCTCCTGGATTAGGAGGACTTCAGGCCTTGATGCTCTCACTAAATCCCTTATTGCTTCTTCCTTTAGTGTGCTGCCTAGTCCTCTGCAGTTCCAGGAGACGAATTGCATTATTGGCCTGAGTGAGAGGGATGGGCCCCTTTCGGAGTCTTCCCTAACTTCATCCCCGATCTAGTATTCATCATTTCTGGTATGGTGTGCTGAGAGCCTTGAACCACATCCTTGTAGGACTGCTCTTCTCTTCTTTTCTTCTCGGTCTTCCGTCCGCGCTTTGGCTGGTCTGGTGAACCTGACGGACTGCTTGCTTCAGTGTCTCCTTCCTCAGAGGATTCAGCTCCTATTTTCGAGCCTAGGCTGATATGTTCCTTTGACTGACTAGAAACAACAGACTTTGGGATTGGGACGATTGGGTCTTGTGACGCCCGTGTTTCTTCCTCTTCTGGGACGAGTATGGGGGGTTGAGCTTCATTGGGAGGTTCCTGGCGACTAGGTTTTGAGCTGCCAACCGTTGGGGGTTCCTGGGCCATTTTCTCCTTGCTTTTGGCATTGGTAGCGGTTCTACTTTTCTTTACTTTCTGCCATCCTTCGGCGTCTTCTTTCCCAGCGGCTAGTTTGGGACAGTGCCTTTGGAAGTGGTCGTGCTCCTGGCAGTGCCTGCACTTGAAGGGCAGGTGCTCGTAGTCCAGTTTTTTATAGTGGGTCCAGGATCCAACGATTAATTTTACTGCCTCAGGAAGGCCGGCTTCAAGATCAACTTCAACGCAGATTCTGGCACAGGTATATTGTCCCTTGTTATCAGCTTTGTCTATGAAGCGGCCAATTCCGTTCCCTATTCTCTGCAGAGATTCAATATCCCAGCAATGCACCGGAAGGTTGGGAAGCCTAACCCACACCGGCACTTCTTTGGGTAGATCGACTAAGGGGTCGAAATCCGGAGTCCATTTGTTCAGATATAGCCCCTGCGTTCCCATGAAATAGGGGCCATTTCTGAAAATTAGGTCCCGGTCTTCTTCTGAGATGAATTCAAACACAAAGAACCCTCTTCTGACAGGGTAGCAGGTTACTCCGTGTTTCAGGTTGGGCTTCCAATTTCTCTGTATCCAGTCATCAGTCGTCTTGGTGGAGGGCCATAAGCCCATAAACTGGCCCACTAGACCTCGCTTAGCCAGAGCCAGAGCTATCTTCATTGGTTTTTCTTCAAGAAGAGCAATCTCAGGAATTTCCTCCAGCTTCTTAATAAATTTTGGAATCACTGGGATAGAGGGCTTCTTGCCTCTGCTAAGGAGCCTCCGGAAGGCATCCTCATCCGAAAATGGAGGGGGGGGGGGGGCGACCTTCCCTCCCCCAGGCGTCGCCATCTCAGATCAGCGCAGCTCAAACCCTAGGTCGAGCCTTCTCAGCCCTCACGCGCAGCATAGTTTAAGGTTTACTTGTAGTAATTAAAGAATTAAGTGAACATTGCATAAATTAATGAATTGTTTTACTAAATATATTATTTTAATTAAAGAATAAGAATATATATTGGTTAATAATAATAAAATTTAATGTTAGGTAGATATATTATCTATTTATGAATAGTTTTTGAAGATTTAATTTTTTAAATTTATAATAATAATATTTACAAGGCAATATAGAATTGAATAACTAAAAAAAGACATTTAAAATTACATAAATGAAGTCAACCTTACATGTTTTCAAGATCTTTTATTTTTTAATGTTGCAAATTATGAAAATATTATTTATTTAAAGTATTTATTTTGTTTATTAGTTTTTTTAGTTATAAGAATGAGTAAATTTACTTAACAAATTGTGATACAATCAATTAACCTTGTTACAAAAATATGAACTAAAATTATTACGACACAAAATAATCTTGAAATAAGTGCATTGTCTATCAAAAGATAATGGTTGTCCATCACAAGCATTGTACATTATCTATTAACTATTTAATATCACAAAATAAACAATTAAAATTATACAAATAAAGTAGCTATTTCATATAATTATTAACACAATCATAATCAAATGTTGATGTTAATTAATTAAACAATAAAACAAAAAAAAATATAATACTAAGGCAGGGACTAGCTACTTTGCAGCTATTGTACTTGTTTATAAATAAAACAATAATTATTTAAAGCATAAACTCTTTTATTTTCTCACGAAAAATTTTCCTGAGAAAAGTGAAAATTCAAAATTTGATAAATGCATTCCAAATAAACAATTAATGCACAATATGACACATTTATTATTTAAACCAACCATGTGTCTTTTTATTTATTTTTAATGAATTGTTATGATAACATTTATTAATTGTCATTTAAATTTAATTTGTAACCAAAATACCAAATAAAATCTAATTTTTATAAATCAAAATTTTATTATAATCTTAAAAATATGTAAAAATATTAAACTTTCAAATAATGATAATAAACAAATCCATTTCTAATATTATAGTTAACTTTGTTATTCTATAAAACACAAACATTGTATTCAGACTTCTTTTTTTTAATTAAATATTACAACTATTTATCATAAATATAAATTTTCAATATACATCTTGGTAAAAAGTTTGAGATTAAGTTGAAAATCATCTTAAGTATCAAAGGCCATTGTTTGAGATTAAGTTGAAAATTAACATAATTACCATTAAAAATTTAAAGTTAATATTCCTAATTTTTAAATGAGAATATTATAAACCAAACCCTAGCTACTCCATAGTCTCCTTCGATTCAATTTGAGATTTTTCGTCGAGGCAATTCACTTACTAATCCAAGGGAAATTATTTTATAGAAATATATTAGATGAAAAAGATTGAAGCTGTTAATTCTATTACATTTGTCAATTTAAATAATATTATGATAATATTGATAACAATAATTTATAAAATCAATTTAGTATAATGAAACTATATATTAATTAAGTAAAATAAAATATCTATAAATTTTATATTAAATAATTTATTTAACATAGTATTGTTCTATTAATGAAGTAAATTTTTTATATATTATATAAAGAATATGAGATATGAGACATCCCAAATTTGTTTTAAAATAAAGTTAAAGTCACATACTCCTAAAGTTGGGTTGATCGGATTGCATGGCTTGGTTAAATCATTAGAGCATTGAACAAAACTACATTTTGCAGAATATCAATAATGTTAAAAATACTATTACATCTAAGTTTAAAGAGAAAATGTGGTGTAATAAAGAATTAGAGGCTAAAAGAAATTTGAGATATTATAAATAGGTCATTAATCCTAATATGGAAGATAAGAAGTATCTCTCCATATTAACTAGTTCAAAGAAAGAAAATTAATTTCTAGGTGAGATAAGAATGAACTCTCATGAACTCCATATTGAAATAGGGCGTTGGTCAGTTCCTAAAAGACTGTGGGAGGAAAGCATTTTCCGTCTATGTGAGTCTCGGAGTGTTGAGGATGAAAATCACTTCCTCTTAGAGTGCCCTACTTACACCCACATTAGATTCATAGTATTTGCTACGATACAAACCTTCTAACCTCCTAACTTGTCAAAACTAGAGTGATCTAGGAAAGCTTATTTTCAATCTTTTTGAGCATAAAAATAAAATTTTAAAGCAAACCAAATAATTCCTTTCTTTCTTCTTAAGGTCTGATAGACCAAACTTGGTCTCATTGGATCTTAATCATCTTCATAGTTACCATGGTTGAACGTCCTACCTTAAGTCAAGAACTTTTTATATGACATTTTAGTTTTAACATTGCTTTTCATATGAGGTTTAAATTTTAATTTTACTTGTAATGATAAGTGTTCTTTTTTTGTTAAATAAATTTTATAATAACTATATGAAACATTGAATACTCATATGGTGCCTCATACAATACAAAAAGAAAATGTTAAAATTTCCAATATATATATATATATATATATATATATATATTAATGATGTGTAAAAATTACTAACCGCGGCTAGGGTTTCCCTAGTCATCGCCTCCCTTGCTACGCAGAGCCGAGTTCTGGCTAGTTCGTTGGCTACCATCCCTCCTCGTGCCTCAGTGTGGGGCTCCCTTTGGCTGCCACTTTCGTGGTTTCAACGTGGAGTTCTCTCAGGAAATGGGCTCTCATGCTCAGCTCCCCGCCTTTAAGTCCCTTGTTCAAGCTACCGCTCCTCAGGTAGCTTCTCACACTTCATCCAAGTTCGTGACAAAGATGGACAAGATCCCTTCTCTGGAGCTCTCTCCTATAGATCCATGCCAGAAAACTCTCATCCTCTCTGAGCAAGCCCTCATTGGTAAGTTCACAGGGTTGTGGCCTAGCCCTAAGGCGGTGGAGCTCTGGATCGCATAACATTGGAACCCTCTTCTGCAAGGACAGGTCTCTCTCTTTGCAGCTGGTTGAGGATTTTTTGTATTCCTGTTTTCGAATAAAGAAGAAAGAGACCTAGTCTTTCGTTCGGGTCCTTTCTTCATGGGCTCGAGAGGTTTGTTCTTAGCCCCATGGTCTCTGGGGTTTAACTAAGAAGTAGAGATCACTGCTGCTCTAGTCTGGGTAAGAATCCCTAACCTCCCTCTTCATCTTTGGGGGAAAAGCACTATGACTGATATTGGTAATAAGCTATGATGCTATCTAGATACTGCAGAACTAAAAGGGGGTCAGTACAGATGTGCCTGTATCTGCGTAGAGGTGAATCTAGAAAAAGGGCTCCTGGAGGCCCTAAAGCTCACATTAGGAGAAAGGAGCCACATTCAAGATCTGGATTATGAGCAGATGCCTTTCAAATGCAACTTCTATCATGTATACAACCACTTCGCCAAAAGCTTCCCTAAGCTTGCAGAACCACAGAAACCAACAAATCTCCAAGCTTCCAAAGATACAGAGTTCCAGACGGTTACTAGTCGACGCCGTCCTCCCCGGCGAAAGGAGCCTCAAACGTCTCAGCACAAGGTTTCTCCTTAAGATCACTCTCCTCTTGCAGATACTCCACGGACGGAAAACAAAAATAGTTTTGAAGTTCTCCAGGAAGATGAAGAACAAGAATCTGAAGCTACAAATATCCCAAAGCAGGGCATCCCTGGTCCCCTTGGCTCCTTGGAGGCAGCTAAACAAGCTTCTCCCAAACCTACTTCTTCAGGTTCTAAGAAAGATCCCAACGCTTTGGTTCACGAGACCCCAGCCCAGGAAAGACTGGCATCCTCGGTCCCTTCGTCAGAGGGAACCTCTTAATCCGAAGACTTTTCAGCTCCCTCTCCTCCCCTCACCAGAGGGCGAAAGACAAATACAGAACACAGAGAAAAGGAAGCAGCCTCAAACATCAGCTCGGGCTCCCAGAAGAAATTAGATCCTTTCACTAAGGGGCATTTCTCCTCTCCGCCTATTTAATGTTTTGTTTTTGTATTCTTCTCTGCTCACAATTCGTGAGAGTCTACTCTTGCAAGCAATATTTTTCTCGGAATAGCATCAGAAGCATTTGGGATTCACTTCTCAAAGCACTCTTAAGAAGGCTGACTGTTCTGATAGAGGTCATCAGCCTTCTTTTTCTGAATTCCCCTTTGTACACCTGGCTGGGCTACAAACATTTTTAATCAATCAAAATTTTCAGTTTTTGTTAAAAAAATGATGTGTAAATTAAAATTCATAAAATTTACATTTCATTAATGATGTTTAATTTTATGAAGTGATAGTGCCAATAATGTTTAATTTTTTGAAGTGATAGTGTTTTGATATGTAAAATAGTAAATAATTGTTATTTACCTATTAAATTTCAACCATGAGTAAGTAAATAATTTAATTCATTTGACATATCATTTATTTGTTTTTTAAAATTTTCTTAAATTACTTTGATTAATCTCGATTTGTTTAAAAAAACATAAAGTAAAATTAAAAAAAAATAATAATATTTTGATTTTTTATTTTTAATCAATTAATTATTATTTTTATTTAAATTAAAATAAGAAAAATAAGAAAAATGAAAAAATTAAGATTATATTTTATTATATTTTATATTGAAAACTTTACCTATATAAGTATATATATTTTTAAATGTGTTTAAAATATATAATAATATTTTAATTTTAGTATTTAATTATTTAAAAAAAAGTTAAAATAATAAATTTATTAAAATAGAAAATAAGTTAAAATCGATAATATTATACTTTATCATATTTCATATGATTGTTTTTTTTTTAATAGATTATATCTTTTGATTTTATTTTTTAAGTTTTTTTGGGTTGTATTTTATAATATTATTTTTTTGTTATTTTATTTTATTTATTAAGTTTTTTTTGTTTTTTTTAAATGAGGGTTTTTTCTTTAAATTGAATGTTAGGGTTAGTAATTATAGATTTAGTTTTGTCTTAAAATTTTGATTTAGTTTTTATTTTGTAATTTATTGCGATCAATAATTGTTAAGGATTAGTAATTAGAGTTTTTTTTATTATATTAATATGTTTGATAAATTTTTATTTATTACTTATTCATGTTTGATAAATTTTTATTTATTATTTATTTATTTTGATGAATGTTAGTTAATTGATCCAAAATATTAAAAATTAAAAATTTCATATCATTAACTAAAAATATTCATATCATTAACTAAAAATATTCATTTGAAAATATTAATCATAAAAAAATTTGTAAAAAAATATGCAACTGTTAAAAAAATAAAAAGCTCATTGTACTAACCTTCATTATAACTAGTCTTTATAAGTATTCAACATTTGTTATTGCTTATCTATAATTTATTGGGCATAGACATTGTGACCACTTCTACCTTTGTGTTTATTATAGAAAAACCATACACTTTTATTTTCTGGAATGTTTTGAGATGAAAATAATTAGTAAGCTACATCTTTAATACGTCAAATTTCATTAATTGTTGGCACCTCTTATAGTTCATCTAATTCAACTAATGAAAATATCTCCACACAAAAAGAAACACCCCCTTATCACCAAATTCTTTTCCAATTTTATTAACATAGAACGATCATACATATTGATAGTAAAAAGACATTAATCGTAAAACTTTATAATCTTCTAACAAGATTTTCCAAGAAAAGGTAAAGCTCATTGTACCAAACTTCACTATAGAGCCAACCTTCCTTAGTGTTATATATTTGAGTATACTTTTCTATAATTTCATCTGTATCTATGATAGACATTGTTACAACTTCTACTTTTGTGTCTACTATCTTCATCTTTTCTAGATTTTCTAATACCATGGAACAACCATACACTCTTATTTTTTTGAGTGCTTTGAGATACAAATAATTTTCTGGCAACCTCTTTAATGCTTCACATTTTAAGAGGGTGAATATTTTGAGTGAAGGCATTACACCCTCCTCTAATATTATTGTTGGCAACTCCTCTAGCTCATCTAACATAACCAATGAAAATATCTCCAACAAAGGAAATGCCCCCTTCTCACCAAATTCTTCTGAAAACTTCTTTAACTTCGAACAATAACATATATCTAAATGCTTTAAACTCTTAAGTTTATGCAACTCTGAAAGTTCTTCTAACATATCACAACCCCATAATTGAAGATGAATCAAATTGTGAAATTCACAAAACCTGTCGTGCATTTTAACCATTCGTGAACCCTTCAACCCGAGTCTTTGTAACTTTGACATGTTGACCATGTCACGAGGTAAACTTATCATCATTGTATCGTCCAACTCGAGTGTCTCCATTTGAAGCATACTCCCCAGTGTCTCCTCGCTAATTGCTTCTGCCCCGTTGTTGCTTAAGCCTAACGTTTTCAGTTGTGTTAGAGAGCGCAAATCATTAATTGAAGCAACTTTCTTTTTGTCATGTTTTGTCCACACTTTACTGGAACTCAACGTGTCCAAGTACTGCAGAGAGGTAAGGCGTGAGATACTACGAGGAAGGCATTGCAAATTATCACAATAGGAAAGGTTCAGATACCTCAGGGATCTTAGCTTATCAATGCCACACGGTAATTCTGTGATTCCAGAGTGATGAAGGTTAAGGATTTGGAGACTGGCAAGATTTGTAACAGCTGCAGGCAACCTTTTTATGGGAACGCCTCGTAAGCTCAAGCATACTAGCTGTTTCAAACACCCTACACTCTTTGGCAATGACTTGACGGATAGGCCACGCAAATCCAGAACCTTCAGAGAGATCATACTCCCTATCACCTTTCTTGGAATTTCTGTAATATTGTTTCCAGCCATCAACAACGAGCAGATCTCTGAAGCTGTAAGTGGCTTGGGAAGCGAATTCAATTCGTTGTCCCTCAAGAAAAGCCTGGTGCATCCTGAATACTCATTTTCAAGCAATGCTGTCAAGCCCTTACCTGAGCGGCCGTAGAAGTTTTCTTCTTGCTCAGCAATTTGAATTGGTAAACTACGGAGCACATCGTGCATCCTGCAGCGGACCACGCGGCCATCAACGTCTTTGAGAACTGCCTCAATCAAACAGCGATCAGCTAAAACGTTAGCGTATATTCTTCCCATCTCAAATGGGTCGTGGCCACGCAGCTCATTCCTTTCAAGAAGCCCTTCTCTTACCCAGAGTGGAATCAACTGGAACTCCAAATCAAAAATTTCATCTTCTTTGAATGCAGCTAAGTAGAGAAAGCAAAGTTGAAGATTGACATCATAGTTGCCTAGTGCGTCGTAGCTCCACCGTAAGCGATCATGGAGAGCGTGATGATCTTCGCTGTCGGCGCCTGGCAGCCTCAGTATCGCGAACTCCCACTCTTGTGCATCAGTAATGCCAGCCATCGTTCTCGCTGTCACTTTGATTGCAAGGGGAAGTCCCCCACACTTGTGACACACAAACTTTGCCCTTGTCTTGTCGATGTTTGGAGGCGGATTTCCATGGTTATATGGAAACGCATGATGAGCAAACAATTCCCAACTCTCATCTTCGCTCAAATCCCCCACTGCCATTGTAGATGCATCTTCAATGCCCATCTCAACCAGTGCTCTGCGATTCCTCGAACTTACAATAATTTTGGAGTTCGAGTGCTCGGTGCGTCTGCTGAGACCCAGTTCCTCCAGCAATTTCCCGCCCTCTTCCCAGACATCATCTAGGAAGAGGGCAAACCTCTTGTCCTGCATTCGCCGACTCAACCATCTTTTTCTATCCTCTTCGTTCATATTTTGATCATGGTGTTCATTTGTTTGCACAGCTATTTGTCGACAGAGATCAAATCTAAGACTTGAAAAAGAGGGTGACTGTGAAACAGTCAACCAAAGCAAAAGGCCATCATCGAAGAGATCCCTCACCTTTTGGCTGTTGAAGACGGTCTTGAGAAGCAGAGTTTTTCCTGAACCGCCCTTGCCAACGACGCCAATGCCCAAAAGAGAGTTTGCCTCTGCATCACCGATCACCAACTTCTCGACTCTTTGAAGGGCTTGGTCTTGTCCAATTATAACGGCTTCCTCAATGAAAAAACTCCCGGTTGGAGCTGCAGGGGTGGATGCAGAAGTACTGCTTGAAGCTTGGCCGCTTTCTCTCCGTCTCTCCATGTAAATCTGTTGTGTCTGCTGCTCTAGTAGAATTAAAGGAATCAGTTCCCGATGCTTCTGGATCTCTGAAATCAAATTACTGATATTTCTGCTCATCTGATACCGAGCACAAACATTGAAACTTGGTAAAATTGTACACTCTTGCACCATTGGCAGTGCTTGTCGGAGAAGGCCATGCAGCTTTTTAACCCATTGTGAAGCATTATTACGGCTTTCAACAGTGGATTTTCCCCTCTCTCTATTCAATTGCAGACGGTATTGATAGATCTGTGCTGCAATAGTCTTTATGCTGGTTACCAGATCTCTCAAAGAGTTCAATTCTTTCCTGCACCTGAGCGCAATGTTAGCATGGTGAAGAATCTGGTCGACTGCTATGTCGATGCCTTTACTAATAAATCCAGATAGGAAATCAGCCATTATATGACTTGCTCAGAGCAATCCCTGTTATACCACAAGAAAATCAGTGACAGAGATATTTGAAAATCTACAAAATGACTTGATTTTCTCCTCACTTCACTCAACTCGTCAAGCAATACTACCAGTGGATACAAAAGCCTATAATCTTTCTGGGGAAGTAACAAGAAATCTGACCCGAGATTTGTATCTGGTATTTAAAGAAATCATTGCAGATTATTTATAAAGCTCGTCCATTCACTTGAGATGTCTATCTTGCAACTTCGTGGTCTTTCCAGGAACTTTCTAACATTTCCTATCAATCAATAAAGCTAACAACAAAAAATCCAAAAATTGCAACAGCTGGTTGGATGTACATGGCATATGTAGGACTTTCTAACCTTTCTTATCACAATCGATCAAGCACTTAAGGTTGATCCCGCCAAGATAACAGTCGTAGTAAACCTACCATCCTGATGAATGTCCGACAATTGCGCTCTACCTGAAAGCTGAATTAACGTTTAAATTAAGAAGTATATCATATATATATATATATATATATATAAATAATTTAGCATTAAATAGTCTAAAGGGTTAGCTCAATTGGTAAGAGGTGCATACAATCTCTCAGTTCGGGGAGAGGTCACGGGTTCGAGCCTTGAGTCCTTTGGGGTTAGGCCTTCTGCGAGGATGGCCGACGGTTTACCACCTCTGTCATCCACTAATGTGGTATGAAAAAAGTAATAATTTAGCATTAAATAATATATAAAATAAATAAGTTTACTCTAGTAGATATAAAATACTAAAAGGTATTTACATCAAAGCTCTTTACATGTTGTATTTGCTTCTTTACATCAAAGCTCCTTACATGTTGTATTTGCTTTATCCATTTTTTCATTGAATTTCTCATGTCCCTTTGTAAGTTTTGTCATGTTTGCTTGGGTTTATTTCCTTTGATTTGCAAACTAAAATGCCTCCTTCACCCCTTCTAAAGCCTCCCCTACTTTATCTTGCCTCTCCTTTTCATAATCCATTTAGCTTGAAACAAAGGTTTATAATTGTTCTAAGATATACGGGATTTCATCATAGTACAAAGGCCTTCTTTTAATCTTTTAATGTTATATGTAATTATATCACATATGCAAAATACATCTCTCAATCAAACTTAAAATTATTAAATTCAATTACTTTTATTTACACATAACTCTCTTTAGTTATAAATAATACCTGTTGTAAGCATAATTCAATTGTGTTACTGTTAATTTCAATCTCGACCCTACTTGTGTGTCAATATGCAAGTGTGTAACCCTACATTTAATTACCAAAACAAGATAGCGTGCTCTAATAACATGTTTTTGATAAATATTCAAAATCAACTCCAAGGATCACTTCGTTAAATTTCTTCAATGTACATATTACATTAAGCCACATCACTTTATTATGAAGATCCTTTGCACCATATGAGGAAATTACTAGTTTAATTTGTTTCTTAAATTAGGGAAGTCGACTTATGTTAAGTAGTACGATGCATTCATTGAGTTTTTGTTGAACAATTATACTTTTTATATATGTTTAAATAAACATAGAGTCCTCGAATTACTAGAAAAACCCTTGCTAATTTTAGTTTTTTATGTTTCTGAAAATATTTGTAGTGATTATAGTTGATGCAACAATGTACATCCAAAATTTAAATATCATATTTCATGCTAAAATGAAATAGTTACAACTTTAAAGGAAAAAATAAAGCAATAATATGCCTTCCATTTTTTTGGTAGGGTTGTCCACATCACCTACATTTTCCTTTATGTCATATTATATTAAAATATGTAATACCAACTTGTTGAAAAAAGCATGGTGGTAAGGAAGCATAAAATAAGTCAATAATGCCTGATGGGTATAGTCATGGTGGGTCATGAGGGTAGGGGTGCCCACACTCACCTACGTTTTCCTTTATGGATGATCACACTATAATATATAAAACCCACTTGTAGAGAAACCAAATTTGAAAGGAAGCATCTTTAAGTAAATCAATAATACATAGTGGACATTGTCATGGCAATAAAGTACATTTGTTTTTATGTCATATCCTATTGGGATATAAAATAACAACTTGTCCCAATAATAACAACTTGCAAAGAAATAATACATAGTGAAGCATCTTTAAGTAAATCAATAATACATAGTGGACATTGTGATGGCAATAAAGTACATTTGTTTTTATGTCATATCCTATTGGGATATAAAATAACAACTTGCAAAGAAAAATCATGTTTGTAAAAAAGTAGATAGTAATTCAATAATACACCTTGTAACTTGAAACTTTACCACTTGAATAATAAGCAGGCTTCAAAGATATTCTAAAAATTATGTAGTGCCTAGAAAGCTTGAATGTGGTCAAAGCTGCAATAATTCAGAAAACCTTTAAAAATTTTGAGTGTCAAAGGTTGGATCAAACAACAAAGCTCTAATACCAATTGAAATGAACATAATTATTTCTTGATTATAAATAATAATTTAATTGTTAAATATCCAATTTAGATAGGACAACAATTTATAATCCATAAGGACAAATATAAGATATGAGATGATACAATGGCATGTGATAAGATGGTGTGTTTTTATATGAAGTGTCTAGCCTTTATGGATTAATGACATGCCCTTTAGTTAAGATGTGTCCCTTCATTTATTATTATTATTATTATTATTTAATGCTTCTTTATTATGTTCATTACACCCCATGATTTTCACTTTGGGAATCTTGGTTTGGAATATTTAGTTGTTATTTAGTTTCTGTAAATGATAGAGGTGACTGTTATAGAGATTTTCACCCCACTAGGTGAATCACACTTTGTATGGCCTTCCCCTGTCCCGCTGCAGACTCTTTAGACCCAATGGACCACATTTTATCCTTTGATGTATCATTGACCATCCCTAAAACTATGTTAAAAATGATATACGCGGCTTTTACCCCTATAACCGCGTACATACGCGGATATATCCCCGATAACCGCGTACATCGGGATGTGTGCATAAATCCAAATCCTTTTGGACTTTTCCTTGACTTGGATCCGACTCATTCGACTCTTGGCCTTCCATATGCCTTGAGATTGCTCGGATTCGACCCTTCACTGTCCCTTGTGAAGCTATATAAGGAACCCCTTGGTACATTAAAGGGGGGGGAAATAAGAGAAACTTGAGAGCATCGAAATTATAGTCCATTGTTGCCAGAGATTTATGCTTGAGTCTGCATCCCTTTGTCCCAAAAAGCCGGACAGAATTGGCGACTCCGCTGGGGATTTTCCTTGTTTTTATTTGGGGGTTGGAGGCACAATGGACTTGATATTATTGATTTGCTCTCTGTTTCTCTCTGTTTCTGTGTCGCTTGTTATAGCCTGTTTTTCCATTGACACTCCCCTTTATTGGTTTACCCTTGTCCTGCTTTTTACCACTGCCTTCTCTGTATACGCGGGTTTATGGACTACAGTCGCGTACATACGTGGATTTGTGGCCATAAGTCGCGTACATACACAGCTATTATTTATACAGTCGCATGCATCCTCCCTTTTGGTGAGTCTGATGTTGTGGGAAGTTGCTGGGTGGGTTGTGAGTGTGGTTGGGTCTTCCTTGGGTCTGAAGTTGTCTGTTGGATGCTTCTTTTGTGACCAGAAACCGTTCGTACTATTCACAGGTATTATGTCTGAACTGGCATATAGGTTAGGATATCACATCCGCTTGCACTTATGCATTGCCTTATGACCGTTCCATCTTAACCTTAGGTACAAACCCATTCCATGGTATCACGGAACCTTCATGCTGCTGTTAGAAGTGGTACTATGTGAATGGTAGAGCTTTCCTATACATGGGCGCCCTAGTTAGCTCCCCTTTGCATTTGGTGCCCATGCCGTGAGTCCTCTCTTAGGTTCGGGAGTCCGTTGTATAGTATTGCCATGACATTTAGCAAGAGCATCATACTCCTCTTGATCTTATGCTGGCCATGTTCCCCCCGGGCTTCCCTTGTATCAAGTTGTGGATGCATTTTCATGAGCTTTGCCTGTCTTATTGAGCTTTATGCTGGCTCCCCTGACATTGCGTTTTAGCCTTATAGCCCGAGCTTGTCTCATGTCTAGCCATGCAGAGCCATTTCGTATATCCTTCGCAGCTTGACTTGCCCTTTTACCGGGAGGGGATCTTCCCC
>LPNX010866624.1:339755-356348 GCA_001517045.1 Pseudotsuga menziesii
GACTTACTTTAAGCACAATGATGCATGGGTTATGTTTTTGTTGGACATACTTTTAGTTCATTTTTTCTGTTTATGTTTAAATGGACTTAGGATCGTAGCATTGCAAGAAACTCTCATGATAATTTTAGTGTATTGTGTTTTTGAAAAGATTCATAGTGATCATAGTGAATGCAAATGTGCACATCCCAAATGTAATCGTTATATTTTTGAGATGAAATAATTGTGATTTTTTTAGAGGAGAAATATAATCAATAATGCACCCTGCCACATGGTGGGTCACATGAGATTGGTGGTACCACATTCACCTACATTTGTGTTTATGGCGTATCATATTGAAATATATAATACCAACTTGAGAGAAGAAGGTTTATAAGAAAGCACAAAGTAAGACTTCAATAATGCACCCTACTACGTAATAGGTGGGAACAATTAGTGTGGATCACATGAGGGTGAGGGGTACCCACATTCATATATACTATTTTCCTTCATGCCATATCATATTAGAATATATGATACCAACTTGTAGAGAAATATATGTTTTATAAAGAAGCACATAGTATGCCAATAATGTGTTCTACCACTTAAGGGGTAACCACTCTCAGGTTGGGTTACATGGGGATGGGTGGTGCCCAAATTCACATACATTTACCTTTATGTCATATCGTAATGGAATATAACATACCAACTTGTAGAGGAAAACAAGTTTGTAAGGAAGTAGAAATTAAGTCAATAATGTACCATGCCACTTGAGAGGTGGTTGGTGGTCCACATAAGGGTGGGACAACCACATTCACCTACATTTGCTTTTGTCATATCATATTGAGATATATAGTACCAACTTGTAGAGAAAAAACAAGTTTCTAAGGAAGCACAAAGTAAGTCAATAATGCACCATGTGGTGTTCAGGTTGGGATTCTTGATTTGAGATATTTAGGTTTTGCTTAGTTTCTATAAATGGTGGAGGTAACTTGCTTTAAGCATAATGATGCATGGATTAAGTTTTTGTTACATATACTTTTAGTTTGTATTATGTTTATGTTTAAGTAGACCTAAGATCTTAGAACCACAAGTAACTCTCATAATAATTTTAGCCTTTTGTTTTTGAAAAGTTAATCCACAATTGTCAAAGTTAATGCAATCATGCACATCCCAAAAATAATAATTATATTTCTTATTGAGATAAAATTATTATAATATTTTTATAAGAGAAAAAATTCAATAATGCATCTACTACAAGCTAGGCACATAAGAGTGAATATACCACATTCACATACATTTAGCTTTATGTCATATCATATTGGAATATGTACTACCAATTTGAGTTAATAAAGTTGATAAGAACGCAAAAGTTAAGTTAATAATGCATAATGGATATAATAGTGGTAGTCACGTGAAAGTGAGGTGACCGAATTAAACTACATTTTCTTTTTTTGTCATATCAAGTTGGAATATTTAATACTAATTTGTTGAAAAAAAATATCAAAGTGGAATTTTAATACTAATTTGTTGAAAAAATGGTCATAAAACACCTTAAAGTAGTATGTAGTAGACACTATCATAATTGGTCAAATAAAGATGGGATGCCAACACTCACTTATATTTTCCTTTCTAGCATATCATATTGAAATATATACTATGTGGTTGTAGAAAAATATAGATTTGTAATAAAACACAACCCATCACATGGGCATTGTAAAGGTGGGTCACATGAAAGTTGGGTGTCTACATCCACATATATTTGCCTTTATGTCACATCACATTGAAATATAGAATACCATCTTAAGCAAAAATAAGTTTCAAAATGGAGAAGAAAAATAAGTGGGTAAGAAACCATACGACAAATCAATGATGGACTTCACATGATGGTGGGGCATTCACATTTATCAACTTTTGTTTTTATAATATACTAGCAATTGTACCTAGGGGTCCAATACAAGAACGCCGTGTTGTAAGCTAAGTTTCATATGACTGCATCACCTCTTATTTATATTTGCTGGATATTTCAGCCAATATCTCCTGTTCATTGGTCTATTCGGCTGGCTTTTGTGAATTGCGAAGGTGGTTCTCGACGTAACCTAAAAAACCTAAGCAATCCAATGTTCTCTCTTGAACGACTACTGGAATGCATTGAACTATTAAATTCTTGGAATCCCTGGGAACCAATAGAAGACTCTCTTCCATCAAAATCCTATGGAGCTTAGCAACTGACAAAATGTCCTTAACTGATATATACCTCTGGAAACTCCCAGGAACCCTAAAAAGAAATAAGTCAGCTCAATCCTGATAAAGACAGGCTTTATTGTCCACTCCAGCGACTCTACAACAACCCCATCTGCTATGTATATCTGCCAACCAGCAGCACCAACAGTCGGCCTTGCTGACATGAGAACGCAAACTATATGGGTTTTTAGAAATGTACTAAGCTCAGATCGGCTTCCTCGGTTCTGCATCATCAGAATCACACAACAAATCAGACAATCAATGAAAAATTAACCATTAAGATTAGTTGGGGACCGGTGCTTCAATCGAGATTATATACCAGCAAACCTGCATCATTAACCATCGATTATAATCAGCTATAAATCAAACTTCGTAGCGACCATGGCTTTCTGCTCCCTCCCACAGTTCGTCTCTACAATATCGCCGCTAACTTTTCAGATGCAACCAAGTCTAGCACGCAAACATCCCATCGAAGCATTGAAATAAGTATAGAAAATCTCCACATACGTTGACCTAAAGCATGGCAAAATAAAATATATAAGAAATTAACCATAGACTTTGGCCACCAAGTATCAAACACTGATACCAAACACCTACAATCCGACAAACCTATTTCTCACCACGGGGAATCTCCTTCAATCCCAATGCATAGAATACAGATTTTTTTTAGATGGTTTAATCTTGCATCACGGATTTGGAATATGATGTAAAACTTTGTTGCCATGTGATCAGGGCCCAAGTTCCATTACCTACCAACACGCCACTCTCGAGCCTGCCACTAAGCAACAAGCCCCAATGCAGCTTTTNTGCCACTAAGAAACAAGCCCCAATGCAGCTTTTAAAACTTTGTTGCATGCAGCCCACGTGGGGCATTCCTGGGCTCCATCACTTGCTTTGTTCAGGTGGTATCCACGCGCCACGTTTGACACGACCAGTTACCATTGTATCTTCATCCCGTGACAGAGCACTAAATGATCAATTGTTATTAATTTCATAAATGTCTGACGCTTGTAAGCGATTCTGGGGCTTAATTTACGCAGAAGAACCAGGAGTGGATCAACGAGACCATTAAGAGGCTCGCATTGCAACATTTGGGTGCTTAACAGACCCATTTTCAGACCGAAAAAATTACATCTATGCTGGGAACGAGCAAATCCCGAATGGCCATGGCTCCGTTGGTGGCACTAACGCTAGTTCTGCTGGTATTCTTTGGACGATACACAGATTCCGCAATGGATCTCCCAGGTTGGCTTGGTGAAACGTAAGCATATGAACTAAATTCTCGGCATGCATCAATTTAAGATTTGTGGGTTTACAGTTATGTTTTATCAGCAATTAATCTAGGGTTTTTGTTATGATTTGTAAACTGGTATCTTTCTATGTGGTGGGTGATTTTGCTTAATGTGATGACCTTGTTCCTCTTATTGCTAACCCGTTTTTTATTCGCTCAATTTACAATTTTGGAGTGTTAATTGTAGCAATATCTTGGAGACGTTGCAGAATTGCAACAACCTGTGATTTATAAGTTGAGAGCCCTTGGAATTACAGAATATTGATGGAGTTTGAAAGCATTTTATAGTTGATAGGGTAAGTTTTGCAATCATTTACAAGGACTTGAGAGTTTTACAAAGCTACATGCATTTTTGTCAGTTTAGTAATGTTTCATGTATTGAATCCTTGACACATTCGAGAAGCAGTTAATATTGACAACCATGGAATAGTTTAATCAGAATATTGTTTGGTTTGTCAAAGTATTGTGCAAAATCAGTGGATTTCCTTCTCTCATAAATTTTTTTTGGATTCGGCTATAAAGACAAAGTTAAATACATGGAGATTTGTCTGGCTTATGATTGATAAGCGAAGTAGAATTCAAAAGGAAAATTGAGTAAGCCTGATGCTGTGTTTTGTAGATCATACAATTACTTGTTAATTTTGAATTTTGAGCAGATGTGGTCGTTTTGTTCCTGCTTTTCTTTCTTTGACATCCTTTCATAAGCAAATTGAAAACTCATCCTCATCCTCTTGAACTATCTCTGGCTATTCAGAAACAAACAGTATGAAGAAACACACAGAAATTCATCATGAAAGTAACAACAGAGGAGAAGAGGAGGAGGAGGAAGAAGAGCCTCTGCCATTGATGTCCTTGAATCATGTATCTCGCCTCTGCAAGTCGGTGGAAGATTCCATGGATTTTTATGAGAAAATCATGGGGTTTGTGCCCATGAAGAGGCCCGGAGCCTTCAACTTCGGTGGAGCCTGGTAATTAATTTACATTCATATCTATTCATTGTTTTCCTTCATATATCTTTCTCCACATACACGGAGACGTGATAAGGATATATGCTTTATTAGTATATGTCTTGGAGCCCATTAACTCTGTCAAATAGGATGCAAACTATACATTAATTTTGAGAAAGACTGTATACTCAATTGATATATATTGAATGTCTTAGAGCACATTAATTTGGATGCAGGCTGTTCAACTATGGTGTGGGTATTCACTTGGTGGAGAGCAAAAACCCACAGGATATTTCTCCAGAGAAAGAGATGAATCCCTTAGACAACCACATATCATTTCAGGTATTTAGTTTATACACACATATAAACTACAGCACAGCTTACTGGAGATAATTTCAATTTTCTGTCACTTACCTTGTCACTTACCTGGATATCGGACTTGGTCAGGCCCAGAACATCGGCGTAGAAGACGTATTCCTTGGGCGTTTCTTTGATGTCCACAGCCGCGCGCCTGGGCTTATAATTTTCTCCAGCTCTTCGGGGAAGTGCAATAGCTGATTCATGGCCAAAGCGTGATCCAGGCTACTCTTCATCGCTCAAAGCTCAATCCTTGAGAGGTGCCATGCTGGTTCTTGAATGAACAAATCCACAGATGCAGCGGCAGCAGCAGCAGGTTCACATTCCCGGCCTTCAACATCCATGGCATTCGGTGATTCTAGGTTCCATTTCAACTCGTCGCATGAGTAAGCATCCACGGCAGGCCACGAGGCCTCGTCTTCGTTATTTGACGGCAGGTACTTGTGAAACGCAGCAAGAGAGGATCCGACATCATCCATCCGTTGAGCTTGTTGTCGATAACCAGCTGCTTCAGTTGGGCTCTGTGGTGGAAATCGAAACAACCGAGGCTGCTCAGGTACTGAATCGATGCTTAGGAGTTTTTTTTTGAGGTCCCCTGGGCCATGCTGTCACCGACTCTACCTCTGCGACTACGGCCTTTGTATTTGATGCTTCAACCACTACTCTGCACCAAACCTTGGCACCGAACCTGATCCAACGATGGCGATTAATCCAATCGTTGGACGAAACCATCCGACGGCTGGAAAAAAAATTCGCATTTACTGAGCGGAGTCGATTCCATTTGGTAAACGCCTTATGGCGTAATTATATTAAAATATAGTATCATACTAGGGTTATTTTTGTTCCTATATCATACTAGGGTGCTCAAGAGACTAGGTACCCAATCACTTATATTTTTCCTTTTAACATCATAAGCGTCGTATACTCTATGTCTTTCTTTAGTTAAAAAAAACAAATTAAATGAACAAAATGCATTAGCGAAAGATATTTTTGTTTTATTGTTTCATTTTATTTTGTTTTATTAGTAACTAGCATGTGCATCGAGAGGTTCGAAGGAATGTCGAGAGGATAAAAATATTGAGTCTTTTTGTAACTGAATTTTTCTGACTTATTTTGGGAGACAGCAAATTACATTTTAATAATACTTTTGTGGGTACTACTAACCCGACTTACAACTGAGGTTTTACCACAAGGCCTTCATAACTAAATATATCAACGAAGCATCAATGAGTTGTCACACTTGATTTGGGCTCACTAAGAGAGGGTTGAAATTTGAGGATTAATTTAGTGGTTTTCCTCATGAATCACCCATGGCTAAGTATTTAAGTTAGCAATGTCTAATATACTTTTGATATCAAACATTTATGGAAATTAGGAAGTTCACTTTTTAATATATACATTCTAAATTATTTATAAAAAAAATTAATAATTTTTTTTTTAAATAATAATAAAAGTACCTTAAAAAAAACTTAGAACTATAGTAACGATTACCTAGGTTGCTTCACACAAATCCATGGGCTTTGTATCTAAATCTTTTTCATAATTAGATTAATGTTAGATTTTTTTTTATTGGGTAAAGCAATTTTCATCAAACTTGTAATTATTCGAGGTTTAAAATGAATTTTATAATGTCAATGAATGATTTTTTTACCACAAAATAACGATTTTTACTTATTTTAACAAATTGTTTTGATTGAATCTCTAATTTTTATCATTAAACATACCAATACTTGTCTTGAATTCGTGATTTCTGATTTGCGGGTTCCAAACTTCAGAAGACAAAAATGGGGAGATGGACATTTGAGGAAATTTGCGGGTTCCAAACTTCTGCTTTCTGCAGTGCGGAATGAGGAAATCGGAAAAGTCTTTGTCTCATATTTTATTTATTTCCCGATTTCTGCTTTGCGTAGTGTAGAATGCAAAAATAAGAACTTTGATTCTTGTTTAGTGAAATTTGGCAATGCAACAGCAATGATAGTTTCTGTATTTCCAAGTCATAAAGTCCAACAGTATGCAGTTCGGCCAGCTATACCACAACAAGGAGGTAATCCATTAGCTTAATGTCCTCCATTCAAATAGACAACAAAATGAGGAAAGCTGATGCAGTAGATATGAATATATAACAATATGATCTCTGTAAACATTAAAAAAGAGAAAACTTCTGTTGCTAATCGGTTGATTTTTTAGTCCCCAATTGTATATATTATCTGTAAACCTTCTTTGCGTTTAACCTAAAGCAAAATTATGGTGCCATTGTTTACCCTGTTCTATGTGCTAACATGATTTTTGAGTCCCCAATTGTACATATTAACAATAAATTTTCAACTTAAGCTCGATGCTTTAATTGTTAATTCAAACTTGATATGCTCATTTATGAGCCATGTGAATCAAACCAAGGTTGTGTTGTTTTTGTTGTTTCTTCCTTCTATCAGTAGTTTATATATATCAAGTATGAATTCCTAAACACATTTATTTCTATGTCACATTCGAAAGCGGAAAGGTAAATTGATAAATTGATTATCAATTTACCTTTCCACTTTTGATACTGTTCTGAATTCTGATGTTTCAATGGTTAAATGTGTGGTATGCTAACCATGAATTCCAAGCATCCAAGTATCCGCACATGAATTCCATATTCTGTAACCATGGTATGCATGAGATTGCTATATCTGAATTGATGGTCACTTCTCTTTTCGATCTAAGGATGGGATGAGTATGTTCGATTGTCGTCCATGATGATTGACAACTTTCGCTTCAAACACAAATGCTTTTTTTCACAGCCACTTCCTCTTCTCTAAGCTTCGCTGAAGACACAAGTTCTTGATTTTCTCAAGCTCTTCACGACACGTATGCGGTCTGGGCATTAAACTGAGGAGGAGCCGACTTCCATAGTCCGAATCGAAAATCAGAAACCGGAAAGCCCTGAAAGTGCGGGAACCTTGTTTCGTAAGTCGAGGAGCTGACTTCCACATTCCGAACCAAAAATCAGAATAAGCTGATTTTTGAAATGCAGATGTTGAAATACATATGCGGAAATATAAAATTTTAAATAGTTAAATGATAAAACTTATTTGAATACTTAAATGATAAAACTAATTAAAAATATATAAGAATATTACATTTTAATAATTAATATGATTTAATTTAAATTACTACATAAAGTATTATTAATTGATGTTTAATTTTATTATAAAAAATATATATTTTAAGAATCTATTAATATATATATATATAAAGTATTTTTTTTTCATAATATATATAGTATCATGTCCTCTTTTGAGTTTAAATATAAATTAATTAATAATATTTTTGAATTACTACATAAACTAATTTAAAAGAGTAACTAATTAGTTTTAATTATAAAACTAATTAAAAAAATATAAGAATATTACATTTTAATAATTAATATGATTTAATTTAAGTTACTACATAAAATATTATTAATTGTTGTTTAATTTTATTATAAAAATATATATATTTTAAGAATCTATTAAAATAGTATATATATAAAGTATTTTTTTCATAATATATATAGTATCATGTTCTCTTTTGAGTTTTAATATAAATTAATTAATAATATTTTTGAATTACTACATAAACTAATTTAAAAGAGTAACTTTTACTAGTTTAATTTTATTATAAAAAATATATATTTTAAAAATTTACTAAAAGAGTGGTATATAAAATATTTTTTCATAATATATATAGTATCATATCTTTTTTGAAATTTGAACAACATCCTGTTCTTTTGCGCATATATCAATGTCCTCAAGAATTGAACAGATAATATCCTCCATGTTATCTACAAGAACCTTAATGCTATGCAAATTTTTGATAACAATAGAAGTACCGACATGCATTGCAGTGATCACCTCTCGCTGAGCTCTGTTAGCATCTTCGTATTTTTTCCACAATGATTGCAATTATGGGAACCGTTATCGCTAGAGCATCTGCAACTGGAGGAGAAGCAATGGCCGCTGCAACAACTGAGCATATCAACACAACAACAAAGGTGGCAACAAATATAACAATCGAAGCCTTTTTCCATGCCCTGACATGGTTTAGTTTTCTATTGAGCTTCCTCCTCAGCAACTAACTGTAGCCTATACGAACTTACACATAATCATCCTCATCAACGAATTTCTTAACTGCACCTAAAAATTGGAAAATGAGTTTGGGTTGAGTATTTGGCTCACCTTCTTTTCAGTTGCGAAAAATAAAAATTGCGAAAAGAAAAACAAAATTTCGATTTTCGCATTCCCTAATGCGGAAAGTGGAAATCGAAAAATAAGATAAAAAAATATGAGACAAATACTTTTTTGATTTCCGCATTCGGCAATGCGGAAAGTGGAAATCGAAAAATAAGATGAAAAAAAATAAGACATACTTTTCCGATTTCCGCATTCGACACTGCGGAAAGCGGAAATCAGAAATAAATAAATAAATAAAATTTATTGTTAATTATTTGCCTGTAAATCTAATTATTTTGTGTTATTAATTATTTAACTTTACAGTTAATAATTACTATTATTTTAATATAAAATTATTAAAATTTATTAAAAGAAAATACAATTTTAACTATAAAAAATTATAATTTACTTTTAATTGAATATTATAGAACCAAAAACACTTGATAATACACTGTGAAATTATACATAAATATGTTATACTAGAAAAAGTTGACCATTTAACTTCACTGAATGGTATTACAAACTCTGAAAATGAATGTGCACATTTACTAAATAATATGGAACATGAAAGGTTGTTATTAAGAAAATAATGTTTTTTTATATATATTTATTTATTATTGCTATGATTTTTAAGTTTAAATAATAAATTTAAAACTTGCAAACAATTTAGTGATATAACTTATTTATTGGCTCTTTAAAAAAATTTAGAATTTAACTCGAAAAAATGGGAGTACCATAAAAAGACGTAAATTTATGGATTAATGCAAACTAATGAAGACACTGCATAGTACAAGCGGTAGCAGGTATCTTGAACAATCTTTGAATTCGTCCTCATTTCCCAAAATAAGCTTTCCCATTTGAGAATTGACTTCGTTGTTCTTTGATTATCTCTTCTTTCAATGTGATCTGCCATTCAAGGATATCTTAACTAAATCCCAACGGAACAATTTATGGACTTCATTTACAAGTTGTCTAAAGAGGGACTTTTTGACCTTTGTTTCCGGCTGGTTTTTATCAGTTTTTTGCCATGAATCATCACAAAATTTTCAAAACGTTAAAAAAAACTGTTAGATTTTACATAGTGGGGGTGTTTAGAGGTTTTTCTATCACCGGATTTCATTTCCTAACTTAAAATCGCCTAACAAACAACAAAAAATACAGATTTTGTAAATTAAATTCATCGGATTCCGACAAAAAATCAACATGAAAGTCAAAAAGTCTCCTAGTTAGACAACTCCCTTCATTTATATCAACAACTGTAATGTGCGATGCCCACGGTGTCTATTACCATGCTATGGCAGCTTGAAGGAACCGAGGAAGTATAACCGCTCTTTGAAAGCTTACCATCCAGTAACGATGCATCAATATTGGTGATCGTTTCTTAAATATAAGCAAATTCATGCATGCTGTTGGTATTGGAGTTGCCCTTAATTTAATAAAAAATTAATGTTATGAGTATAAGATATAAATTAATGTTATGAGTATAAATATGAAATATTTAAAATATTTTTCTGTCTCAGACTAATTTTCTTCAATTTGAAACGGAAGAATTGATTTAATCATAAAATTTACCTAAAACTGCCACATCTTTGAAGCTTCTTAGACAATGGGGATTGTTCTTCCTCTGATCGAAATGGCATGCTACTTATCTTTTAGATACGTAGGAGATAGACCGTACACGTGTCCCACGTTTTGAGTGGATACTAAGTCTTTCTTTGAGCTCCCAAAATGGGTAGTGTTTACTTAAAACTTCAGTGTTAAAATTAAATATGGGTAGAGTGTTTACTAAAAGAATCTTAATATCTCAACATATAAAATTAACTTTATATTATCAATTGTAGAAATCTTATAAAAAAAAACTGTATTTTGTTATATGTTAGAAATCTACTTTCTTTTGTAAAACTCTGTATTTTTTTTTGGGTTATATGTGAGATGTTGTTCACTTTACACTAATGGTTTCATGCCATGAACTTTTTTTCATAATTTATGGTTTCATGACATCAACTTATTTTCTTTTCAATGTGTAGCAAATCTAAAGAGTTTTTTTTCTTTTATTTTTTCCATAGCATAGTCATTTTCTTGAGGCCATTTTAACTTAAAAACTACAGTCTCCATAGGGATGAAATCCTTTGGAAGAATGAAAGACTGCCATTTTTTTTTGAAGATTCTAGTAATAATCATTATCCTTGACCCACATATTATTAAATTAGAAGGGATAATTCTTTGGAGAGTTACACCCCTCATATTGCAGAAAGATAGGGAAAGGATCCAAGTTTGATGATCAAAAGACCCAAGATCTATATCTTTGTAAAGACTTAGCAATTTTTTCATACACGATGTGCCTATCCAGTCTTTTGCTGATACCTACATCACCACATATGACATTATTCCAAGTCGGCTCCATTTTGATTGGGGTAACATCCTAAAGTTTATTTCTAAGTAGTAGATTGTTGAGAAAAACTGACAAAGGGTCCAAATGAGCTCTCTATCCCCAAATTTCAGAAACAAAAAGGGTAAAATTTAGATCACCCGCAACTATTGAATTGGGATTCTCAATATACCACAATGTTCCATCCCATTTCAGAACTTCACACGGTCCCGGTATGGCCCATAACAGTTCAAAATATTCAAAGGAATTTTGCAGTATTAAATTTCCCCACGAAACAAAATACCCCCATAAGTTTTATAAGGTTTAAAATATGAGACTTGAGGGTTCCAACAAGAGATAATACCCCCAGATAAACCATTTGAGTCTAATGCACAATAATTCCAACCCGACAAAATTCTTGAAAAAACTTCCACCTCATGGGATTCACAACACATAGATTCTTGAATAAAGACTATATTAGGATTAGTAACTTTAAATACATGAAAAAGAGCTTTAACCTTGACAACTCCCTCCACCCCACGAATGTTGAAGGATAGAATAGACATTAAGCACCCTTCTTCGTGGGTTGGTTTTCTCTAGGGGTCCAAGAATTATAAGCAACAACTTTTGAGGAGATATTCCCAACAACCTCCAAAAGTCTCAAAGATAGTGGTATGTAGGACAAATTGATTTGAGGAATACAAGGAGAGGATTTATTAATATTCCCTTTTTTCTCCCTACTACTAATAGTAATGTTCCGATGTCTGATCGACATAATAGGCATAATGTAAAGGTTTGTGGAAGAGATATTGGAATATATGTGTATGGGTGTCTTTCCCACCCAATCATGAGTATGAGGTATTGATGCAAGGCATTGAGGGGGAGAAGATGAGTGTGTCAAAGAATCAAGCAAAGCAGAGGAATCCAACAACTTTTTGGTTTCGTACTCGTGTGACACAAGGTCGATTTCGACTGCTACGGCCACTATAACCTCCAGGAGAGTGCGCTGACCCCTACAATTCATCCTCAAGGATTCAACGAGGTTTGAACCCGTGACATGCTTAACAGCCCACACACCTTAACAAGTGCAAATGCATTACATATTACTTAACAGATCCTAGTTTTACAAATCATTGAATACAATAACATCTAGTCCATAGAGGTATGGGGGAGTGTCGTCCCTAAGTGTAATGAAATGTCACAAGTCCAACATAACTGACAATTTGTTGATTATAGATTATCATGTTATGGGGAGTTTCAACTCTTTTTCCTAAATACATTCAGGGACACTTCATGAATTTTTATTGAGGGCATAGAAACTAATATGAGTAGTACAATTGAGTGCCATAACCTCCTTCAAGTTTATTTGGGAAATGATGAGATCACCACAATGGCCACATTCTCTCTAGATAGACTTTTAAAAATTTTACCCTAAGATGCAACTTTTTTATTGCATGTTGCTTAGAAAAACCCTAGTCCCAAAAATTATTGAATAAAAACTATGATACATGGAATCAAGGGGAGGGTTATCCTAGGTGTAATCCAATGTCGCGATTCTAGTGGAATCGAGGATTTGTTGATCCAGGTCTCGATTATCAAGTTATGGTGAGTTTTAACTCGTGTCATAAAGTCATTCGAGGACACTTGACAAATTTATGCTGAGGGCATAAAAAGCAATCCTATCAACATAGTTGAGTGTTCTAACCTCTTGGAATTTTGTTTATGCAAGCTCAACATGACCACCATGTCCACACATTGCATTAGTATAGTTTTAAAAAATTTAGCTTGTGATGTGAAAATTGCATTCCATGCTACTTAGCAAAACCACAGTTTTGTAAATCATTGAATAAAAACAACATATGGTTTATGGACTCACAAGGAAGGGTTATCCCTTGATGAAATATGATGTGATGAGTCGAATGGAACTAATGGTTCATCGATCCGAGTTTCAATTTTCAAGTTATGACAAGTTTCAATTCCCTTCCTAAAGTTATTCAAAGACTATTAGCAAATTTCTATCGAGGGCATAAAAGTCAACATGAGTAGAAGAATTGAGATCCGCAACCTTCTGCAAGTTTATTTGGGTAATTCAAACATAAACACAATGTCCACACACTTTATTGGCAGAGTTTTGAAATTACCTCGTGATGCAAAAATTGCATTGCATGTTACTTAGAAAAATCCTAATTTCATAAATTGTTGAATAAAACATGATTAAGTCCATGGACTCATAAGTGAGGGTTGTATCTAGGTGTAATTCGATGACACAAGTCCAATGGAATTGAAGGTTCATCAATTTGAGTTTCATTTATCAAGTTATGGTGAGTTTCAAGGCCATTACAACAATAAACTCATTACAATCTCCACATGTCACTAACAAGAATATAACCTGGGTGAGGAGGATAACACTCCATCCCACAACCACTCAGACTACATTTAAGTGAAATATACCTTCATAAACTATCTAAGGAAACAAAACAAATCAATTTGCTTAGATATGACCCTTACACCATCGTCAAGTAGATTGGAGAAAACAAATGCAAGCTAGACCTATCATCTTATATGGTCATTTGTCTGATTTTCAGTGCAGATCCCCTAAATACATATGTCATTGATATTGGACAATGATGGTAAATAATATGTTATTTGAATTATTGATGTTGTACAATAATGGTAATGAATATGTCACATCAATTTCTAAATATTGAGTTTCTAGAGTTTGCATCGAGTAAAGAGTAGGCTATTAGATAAGTATCCATGAAAATTGATCAAGTTAGCATCAAGGAACAAATGCTCCAAATGGAAAAATGGCATACACTATAATAAAATCAAGCAAAGTAGGACAATTATTAATGTCCAACAACTCCTAAGTGGAGAGATTTAATCCTAGAAGAAGTTAGACACAAACTAAATCTATCACCAACAGAGTCACATAAATGTGAGCTCACCCCATGAAATTGTCAAGTATGGGAGTGCAAATTTGGTCAATGTATCATATGTATAGAGTCACACAAACTCATCATAGTGAGATATACATACAAGCAAACAACATAGCCATAAATCGTAGTGGATAAATGGTGTTGTGTTTCAAACACACTACTATTTCTAGTTTCATAGCTACAACATTCAACCTTGTGTAGCTCCAGAGTTTGACCATGTTAATACATTAATGTGCTACCTTGGCGGACTAGTCCTTGTCTCAATCATGGCCCAAACTAGGGCATGTGTGCTACATAGATGGATAACTAAGGACATAGTTATGTGTGGAAACCTAATAAAATGGATTATTTTTCCTCTCTCTATGCCTTCCTCCAAAAGTTCATACATTTATGTAAACTTGGATCGAATGTGAACAACCATGAAACAAAATAGTTTGTATTGCCTTAATAGATTATTGCATGATGTCTTAGACTTGAAACCTATGACTAACCCTAGGCATATGAAAAATCTCTTGGGACATACTTGATGTTATAAAACGTTGACAAGGCACTATTTCGACATTACATTCCTTTGGATAAACTACTTTGACTAGAAGTTTAATTTACATGGTCTATATATTCTCGAGAATACTTATAAATACAGAATAAATTTCTAATCAAAGCTACCATATTAATATTTCCTTATTGGTTGAAGAAATTTCTTGTATTATTGATGTATCTAACATTGTTGTCAATGTTGTAATAACTCAACTTGGTGAGATAGCATGAACTTGGTGAGATAACATTAATCGTGCTAATTGTTATGCAAGTTGATAAAAGGGAAAACATGGGGGTACAAGTGTCACATTGAGAACAACTTTAATATTAATAAAAGTATTCTACATAACATCCTCCTCATAGGCCATAAATCTAGTGCTAAAGTGATCTTAGGGACATCATCGATATGTTAGCAAAAATAGTGATAGGAGATGATAAAATATTAGGGAGTAATTATCAAGTAGATGCCAAAAAAAGTGGCTCTTGGGATAACAAAATTATTCAGGAAACTAAGAGGTGGTAACCCAAAATTTGAAATGATACTGCAAGAATTTTGTAGAGAAATAGGGATATGGTTAAATTGTGGAATAGAAACGGGAATGTGAATTTGGTCTATAAGAAGAGTGAGCACTTAAAACCCTTGCATAGGGGTACTTCAGAGCTAAGGTTTTATGGCCAAGATGAAAGTGATAATATAGGATGTATTTTCTCTCAGATAAAATTATATCTAAGGAGTGCAATATTGAGGTCACCTTCATCGGGATATGAAACTATCTTCTATGTTCTATGTTATTACATCTAGGTGTTTATATGCTTGTTTAATTTTCTTAAAAGAGAAATTATAAGTAGAAATTATATTTTATGAGAAGTGCCCTCTTCAACAAGGCATAACATATCCAACAACCCACTAGCCTTTACCTGCAGACCCGCCGTGCGAGTTCCACAACTCATTAAAAGACAGGTCATCTTTGAGATCCACAACAAACCTATAACTTTAGCATTCATCTTAAAACAAAAAAGCAAGGAGATTATAACTTATATTTTTGGTATTTCATACATCTTATACTATTTCATTTGTATATTTCATCTTCTGCAATTGTCATTTACTTCTATTGTTTTGCACTTTCTTTTGTGGTCATATTGTTGTGCCACACATATTAATTGCCATTTTATTATATTTTGTTGCACTTTAGTATGATGTAACATTAGCAATATAACACATATGTATTAGGGCATGAAATTAATACTAACATTTAATATTGAATGTTTTTTTCCCAGAACATTGCAGATGGTGATTCCATCACTGATGATCTAGACTATGTTGAGATTAGATTAGATGATGATGATGATGATGGATCGAATTAAGAGGATGATGGAAATGGTGACAACATTGATCAAGATGATTAGGATGACGACGACAACTACACTGATTATGTTGGTGGTGGTAGCTAGTGATGTTGCTCATGAGCATGTTGATGTTTATTATTATTATGTCCATGCTATAATTGGAGATGTATAATAGTTTTTATAATAATTCAAATTTATATTACAATGTGGATCATATTGACTTGTATAGTGGATTGTTGTTGAGATATCACTATATATATACCTTTATCATTTTGACTTTTATACATTTAGAGATCATACAATGTAGTTCTTATGATATTGGTATTTCATCCTATATATATTTGATTTGTTCTGTTTACTTTACTATAATGATCTCCATGATAAGTTATTCATCTAA
>LPNX010866624.1:356411-369393 GCA_001517045.1 Pseudotsuga menziesii
TGATATATTTTGAATTTCACTTCTTTTGATGAAAGATGATGATGATGTTATCAATATTATCTTGTTAATTCATATATATTAGAAGTTGTCGATTTTTTTTTTGAATAATTAATAAGTATGATTACTTTGGATGAATGTTATCCATCTCCCTTAATTTTCTTCATAAATATTATGCTATAAATTTGAATTGCAATACCTGTTTTTGTATATTTCATTCTATTATTCAACACTTTTGGATATGGTTGAATGTACAAATGCACAGGAACTTTCTAACCTTCCTATCACAATCGATCAACAGCAAAGTTACCTTTACAGCTGGTTGAATGTGCATGAATGTGTTTAGCTTGTTGAATGTGAACAGCAGAATTTTCCTTTACAGTTTGTTAAATACAGGGAGATATATAGGAGTCAGGACAAACGCAAGCGAAGAAAAGCAAAGGTACAGTTGGCAGAGATTATGAAAGGCTGCCTGATAAGACCATTCAGCGGTTCCGCTGATAGCAACTGACTGGAATTTAAAAATGAAAACTAACAGCAGTCACTTAGGCAGTAAATGAATTAGCCAATTTGCATTTAAAAACAGATTTGTAAGGAAAGACCAAGACGAAGTGGATTGGTTGTGATTTTCAACAAATTGACCAAACACCTCAATGCAACATGTGTGTGAGAGAGCCCATACAGAGTTGGGTTAAAATAGTATTTTCGTCACATTTCAAATAATACTGAAAAGAAAATTGACATTTCTTCCCGTAATTTATTTTGAAGGGATTGAATTATTTTAAAGTTTTAATTTTTTTTTTATTAAAAAAATCAATCTAAAATGTCAATTTTGAAAAAAATTATTTTCTAAATAATAGTATAACTAATTAAAAAAAAATCAAAATCCTTAAAAGTTTAGCATTTTTTTTAAAATTATCATAATTTAATGTTCAAATCTTTGGTTAAGAGGTCTTTCTTAAAGGACCATCACAAAAGTATTGTTCTGTTATATAGTAAAACACCTCTTTTACATCTTATTAGAGTTATCATAACCTCAAATAAAAATTAATAGTTAATTAACTAGAAAAGAAAAATAGGTGGATGGTTGAAAGCTTTAATTAATTAATGAGAAATCAAAAATTAATAGTTAATTAACTAGAAAAGAAAAATAGGTGGATGGTTGAAAGCTTTAATTAATTAATGAGAAATCAAAAATAGGTGGATGGTTAAAAATTTTAAACTTGAGAATTATTACATTCCACTAGTGGTCATGAGTTCTCTCAGTTGACTTTACTTTGGTTAATTTTTAAATCATAGTATTCAATGTGATAGCATTTTTTTTATTGGTTTGCTTTCTTAGCTAATAGAATTTATGTATTTTTATTTTATTTTATAATTATATAAACTTTATAAAAATATAAATTTAAACAATTTAAGAAATATTTTATAACTATTCATATTTTTATTTAAAGAAAGTTTATTAGTAACAAGTTATATATGTAAAGAGAAAAATGTGTGATTATTATGTGGTTCTAAACTTCTTGTGATTACATTGCACCACATGTCCATTTCTAATAAGTCAATAACTAGATAAAAATGAGTTGGTCTCTATATTTCCTCTCTATGTTTGTAGTTTAATATAAAATCATTTTGGTGAATACATTCTTGTACTGCCAAAATATATGTTTTTACAAGAAAAACTTATAATAATAATAAAAAACTCTTCACTTTTTTAAATTAAAGAAGACTTAATTAAGAGAGTTTGAAAAAAAATAATTGAAATAGTAATTAAACACACACATATATATAATTTAGTATTCAAATAGATATAAAATACTAAAAGGTATTTACATCAAGAGTGGTTACATGTTGCATTGCTTATCATGAGAAAACAAAAAAACATATATAATTGGAATGTATTCATAAATCAAGGAGAAAATGAATTCTCTTAACACATTCCAAATCAAAAGATCCATTTATTTCCACTAATACCCAGTTTTTCATTAATACATAGTCTGACTTAAAAATACCATTATTATCACTATTTTTAGTTATCCATTTTTTCATCAAATTTCTCATACCTCTTTTATTTTACTGTTTTTTTGGTCTTAAAAAACTAAATTGCATATTTTGTCACTAATACTTTGATTTCAAAAATCCCTATATTTATGACTATTTGCAAACTAAAATACCTCTCCACGCTCTCTAAAGCCTTCCCTACTTTTTTAATCATTAAGCTAAGATATATGAGATTTCATCATAGTACAAAGGATTTCTTTTATTGTTATATGCAATCATATCATATATGTAGAATATATCTCTCAATCACACTTAAAATGATTAAATTCAATTATTTTTAGCTGCACATAGCTCTTTTCAATTATGAATAATACATGTTGTAAGCATAATGCTATTGTGTTAATGTTAATTTCAATCTCAACCCTCCTTTATGTGTCAATATGCAAGTGTGTAACCCTGCATTTAATTACCAAAACAAGATAATTCGCTATAATAACATGTTTTTGATTTATTCAAAATCAACTCAAAGGATCACTTCGTTACATTTCTTCAATGTAAAATTTGATCACTTCATTACATTTCTTCAATGTAAATTTTACAATAATCCACATCACTTTATTATGATGATCCTTTACACCATATGAGGAAATTACTAGTTTAATTTGTTTCTTAAATTAGGGAAGGGGACTTATGTTAAGTAGTGTGATGCACTTATTGAATTGTTTGTTAGAACAATTATGCTTTTTATATATGTTTAAATGGACCTAAAGTCTTTGGATTACTAGAAACATTTTGATTAATTTTATGTTTTTGAAAATATTTATAGTAATGATAGTAGATACAACCATGTACATCCCAAGTATAACCATCATATTCCATGCTAAAATGAAAAAGTTACAACTTAACAAGGAAAAACTAAATCAATAATACCCGGGCTCCATTTTGGGGTGGGGTTGTTCACATCACCCACATTTTTCTTTATGTCATATTATATTAGAATATGTAATATCGACTTGTTGAAAAAAGCATGGTTGTAAGGAAGCATAAAATAAGTCAATAATGCATGATGGGTATAGTCATGGTGGGTCATGAGGGTGGGGTTGCCCACACTCACCTACTTTTTCCTTTATGTCATATCATACTGGAATATATAATACCAACTTGTAGAGAAAAACAAATTTGTAAGGAATCACTTGTAAGTAAATCAATAATGCACATTGGACATTGTCATGATGGACCACTTGAGGGTGGGGCTACAGTCAATCACGTGCATTTGTTTTTATGCCATATCCTATTGGGATATACAAAATAACAACTTGCAAAGAAAAAAACATGTTGGTAAGAAAACACAAAGTAATTCAGTAATGCACCTTGTGACTTGAAACTTTACCACTTGAATATATACATGGGATTCAAAGATACTCTAAAAATTATGGAGTGGCTAGAAAGCTTGAATATGGTCGAAGCCACAATAATTCAAAGAAGCTTTGAAAATTTTGAGGGACCAAAGGTTGGATCAAACAATAAAGCTCTAATACAAATTGAAATGAACATAACTAGCAATTGCTCCCAAAAGGTGCAATAATACGTGTATAAGTTTTTTCAGAGGGTGAAAAGGTTGAAAAAAGGAAAATAAAATCGAATTGGTGTTATGGGAAAATCCTCAAAGAAAGTGCATGGACTAAATTTTTTCCATGGTGTAAACGTAAGTGCACCAAGAGTACCATCAGAAATGAGCTACTAGATTTGCAAGGAAGGCCAAAGAAAGGTGGACTTTAAAATCCCAAATATCACAAATAGACAGTCAAATATTAAATGTAGACGAAGTTAACAACAAACTAAATATAGGTGGCGTTGTCATAGCATTTATCCTAGACCAAACTAAACCTCTACATTTACCCAAGTCTAAATATTTTAGCTATAATTTTGTACAATTTAAGGTTATACTGGGTTTTAGACCTATTTTCTCGATGCTCTCTTAGGCCAAACTAAACCTCTACGTTTATCGAAGTTATGATATAAAAGTCGAATCGAAGGTTTAATTTTATAAATATTCTACAAAAATATTGGGTTTCCGTTGAACCCGTTGTCTATATTACCTCAAATGTCAACCATGCATTATTATTTTCTCGATGCTTTCTTAGGCCAAACTAACCCTCTACGTTTACCAAAGTTATGATATAAAATTTGAAACAAAGGTTTTCTTTTATAGATATTATACAAAAATATTGGGTTTTCGTTGAACCCATTGTCTATATTACCTCAAAAGTAAACCATGCATTGAAATCTACCATAGTCAAAACTATATATATGAGCCATGATATGTCAAAGCACATATCCAAAGTGTCGGCCAAACCAACCATGAGAACCTGCCATAGATCTCGTGCACGATGCAAAAATAGAGTTTTGAAGATTCATATATATAAATTTAAAGTTATTCCTACATATGGTAAATGTGGAATACTGATCCCAAGTGCGAATAAAAGAAAATATAGTGCATTTGTTGAAGAGCTAGAAGTAAAGAGTTTGGATGATGGCCATCAACTTATTCAGTTAAGTTTCTGCATTGGATCCAATTTCATGTGGAAAGGTCGATTTCCCGCTCTAAATGATATACTTTTGCTAAAGCCATCTTCATAAGGGGACGAAAAATTTTGTATACATCATTCCCACACTACCTTCTAGTTGCCCTTTAAGACGATAAGCTTCTTTTTTCTATCAAGTTCCAAGCAACATGGCCACTAAATAGGATAAAACCTACATAGCCCCGATCACATCATGAGTTGGTATCCACTTACCACATCATATATATCACATTTCATCAAGGACGACCATTAACCATACACCGTCGTTAATAAAGAATGGAATATCATGATAACTACAACATAGTAATCGCATAAACATAATCATAACATCATAATCATAGTATCGACATAAGCATAATAACATCACAAACATAGTAGCAACATATAATCAGGTCTCACATGCTGAAAACATAGTTTACTTAGTCTAGCTGAGTCCAATAGATAATAGGCAAATACAGTGCAGTAAGTTTGATTGATAAACATGTCTAGTCAAAACATGGGGCGTTACATAAATTTCAAAACTGATCACTGTGAATAATTTAATTCATTTGACATAACATTTATTTATTTTTTAAAAATTTCATAAATTACCTCGATTAATCTAGATGTAACAAGCTCTTTGCTACTCTTATTCTTCGGTAATGGAAAAATACAAGGTAAATGCAAATGTACAACTTTATGGCGAGAAGCTCAAGGTCAGTAAAAGCATTGTATGTAATGTTCTTTATTTTTCCTAAGTTGTGAATTGTTTTGGTAGGGTTAGGAGACTAAGGACTTGACTTAATTGAACCATTGGGGCTTGAATCCACTAGGGAGAGGGTGAATGGCTATGAAGCCATGAGTTGGATGACTAGTGTTATCTCAGTGCTTTGGTCACGTGCATAGTTTTAACTCATTTTGTTGGTCTAAAAGCTCTTAGGCATCATCCTAAATTGAAGTAAGTCTTGAATGAACTAAATAGCTTTTACCTACTAATCATAAAAACTTTTTTTGGTTTTGTTATTAAATATTATTATTATTATTATTAAACTATTATCAATTGTGTATATCATATATGTATAAACTAAATTTTTACCTAGAAAAAAGAGGTGTCCTCTTTAAAAGGAAACCAAACCAATAACTTATGAAATTGAATAATTGTTGTCCAAAAGAAAAATAAATTTTAGTTTAAAAAAAAGAAAATAATTTATTAAAAAATGGCTAAGATTCCATGGAGAGGAAATCCATCCCATTACAAAGTAAAGTAGATTAAATAAAAGAATACACATCTAAGTATGTATTTATTATTATTTATCAAAAAGAAAAAGAAAAAAGAAAAAATCTATTAATAAATATTTATAAAAAAATAGATAAACATTAAAAATTATACCATACGAGTTTCATGTATGGCACCTTTACCATATCTTAATAAATAATTAAATAGATTTTAACACAGGTTAAAGTTTACTATTGTTGGTTGGGAATCTTTTGCACAAGCATAGGGTGAATGATCCTCATCCTCCTCGATCATGCATTGGGAGAAAAGTCGAAGTTAAGTTTTTAGTTGTCTTTGTTGTGTTAGTCTATTTATTTAGATAGCCCCAAGGGTTATCTCAATTGGTAAGACGTGCGCACACTCTCTCGGTTCGGGGGGAGGTCACGGGTTCGAGCCTTGAGTCCTTTGGGGTTAGGCCTTCTGCTAGGATGGCCGGCGGTTTACCACCTCTACCATCCATGAATGTGGGGAAGTATTGCTGGGTTTCCCGTGGATCTTTCCATCTGAAAAAGTCTATTTATTTAGATAAGTGATTTCTTTGTGCTATTCATTCTTAATTTGCCAAGTTAATGTTTAAAGTTTTATATATTAGGTATATAATTCATGTAGAAGAAATCCTATAGTATTGTGTAAAATAATTTATGGAAAATATGTGCATTATTAATTCTAAGTAAATGGAAGTGTGTTAAAATATTTAAATATGTCCAGTGCAATTAGTTCTTAATGTTTTAATGTTGAAATAATGATATCCTTGAAAGAATGCCATTTTATGGATTAGCCTTCTTTTAGAAGTGATTGGTGTGTAAGCTTATAATTGAATATAGGTGATTGGTTGTAACCAAAATATCAAGGATGAATAATTTAAGAATAAGTTAATTAAATTTTATTAATGTGTTAAATGTATGGAGATGGAGGTAAGTTAACAAATACTTCTTTAAGGATCTAGTTATATAGACAATACTAAATAAATTATATTAAAAATTTAATATATATTTCTTTTCTTTGATTTTTGTTTTTAAATGTGTTTAAAATATATACTAATATTTTAATTTTTGTTTTTAAATGTATTTAAAATATATAATAATATTTTAATTTTAGTGTTTAATTATTTTTATTATTCTTTAAATTAAGAAATAAATTTATTTAAAATAAAAAATATGTCAAATTGGTAATATTGTACTTTATTATATTTCATATAGAAATTTTTAAATAATTTTTAAATTTTATTTTATTTTAATTTTTTATTTTATTTCTAATATTAATTTTTATTGTTTTTCGTGTGATTTTGATTGCTTAGATGTCCCTGGCTCATAGTTTCTTAGATTAAATGTTTGCCGAACAAACGTCCAACAAATCACATTGCACTCAAACATACAAAAAAACATTTATTTATTTTTTAAAATTTTCTTAAATTACTTTGATTAGTCTTGATTTATTTAAAAAATATAAAGCAAAATTAAAAAAAAACTAATTTTAATTTTTAATTAATTAATTAATATTTTTATTTAATAATAAATATAAGAAAAATAAGAAAAAAAAGTCGGAAAAACTAATATTATACTTTATTATATTTTATGTTTATGCTTTAATTGTGTTTAAAATATATATTAATATTTAATTATTTTTTAAAATTAAAATAATAAATTTTACAATTTTGAAAACTTGTGCACATGATTCAAGAAGTGTGAACCCTATCCTTAGATGTTTCATATGGCTGCCGAGCTTGAAAGGTTTGTTGCTTCCCTACTTCTAAACGCCCTAAAGTAGAGAAAAGATAAGTTCCAAAGTTTTCTCCTATGTTGCACAAGTTTCTGGAACGCGGGTATGTCGGGTACGGGGACACGAGTATCCGATACGGCTAGAAGCTTCGCTCAAATTTACAGGAAACGTAGGGTTGGGAGCGGCAATAATATATATTAATTTTTCTAAAATATATTAAAAAAAAATAAAGTTAAAAAATGCATAATTGATTAATTTCATAGCTTAAACTATTTTATCCTCTTAATCCTCTAGTAGTGTCATGAAATTCATTTTTTTTAAATTTGTTCACTCCTTTAGGTCCACATTATACAAATCTCACTGTAATCTCACATTGCTCCTAAGAGTTCTTAGTATTTGGGTGGCTCTGCATTTTTTTTTATGGTAACTACTACTTACTTCTAATTTGAATGAAGTTGATTGTTTTAAGTTCAACTAACAAACTTTCAAATCTTTTGGTATCTTGAATTTGATATGGTTTATGATCCTAAATTGCTATATCAGTCAGTATGAATAACATAAGCTAGCTATAATCATTTGAGATATGAATTAAAGTAGTTCAATATCTTAGTATTGTAAAAAATTCATGTATATTCACTTAAGTACACTTGCAACGTATATTGAGTGTGAATGGATTTAAACATTTAAAAAGTGTGGGCCCTCTTTATTTATATAACCTTGAAAATAAAAAAAATGGCATTATTGATAGATTCAATTGAAATTTTTGTTATTGGTGATTTCTTGACACAATAAACTTGAACCATTCAATTGATTTTCAACACTTTTCTTATGATTTTGGCCTCCACATGGTCAGGAGCTTGTAGAAGCTCCTTGTCTGTTTGGGAGCTTCTGGAAGCTCCCAAACAGACAGGGAGCTTCTACAAGCTCCCAATAAAAAGGGAGCGGCAAAAGCAAGTTCCCAAAAAGCTCCCGAAAATCTCCCAAGTTCCCAAGGAAGCTCCCATAAAAAAGGGGACGTTTCGTACCAGCTCCCAAGCTCCCAGGAGGGGGGAAACGTTGGGTACGGATTACCAAAATCTCGGGAGCGGTACCCGTGCAACTATGGTTTTCTCCACTGGTTTTCAAGATGGTTCACTTCAATCCTTCAATCTTAGATAGAGATCAAAATCAAATGGCCGTAGGTGAGATCAAGGCCGTAGATAATATGGTTTGCGCATATAAGCCAAACCCTAGCTATCTTAGCTGCTTCAATTCAATTTGAGATTTTTTCATTCGCAATTCACTTACCAATCCATGGAAATTATGTCATAGAAATGTATTAAATGAAAAAAATCCAAAGTTGTAGATTTTAATTCTATTACATTTGTCAATCTTTTTTCAGAGGAAAAAATACGAGTCTTTGACATTCATTAGAATCAAAAAGACATCTTATACAAAATACATGCTTTAGACTGTACATAAAACAGCCCCCATCCAGACAGCAATAAAGAGTAATGACAGAATCAGTCATCCCAATCAAAAGATAACCAGTACAAAGCCTGATCATAGGCAAGCTTTCTCATCATTCCTGGACGAACCAGGTCAGAAAATGGTATATATCTGAGGTACCCTTCAAACATACAGTCCTGTGAAGCAGCAAACAGCTAGCTGAAAGTCAACAAAAAATATAGACAAAGAAATATCATATTTCCAAAACAATACTCATGCTAAAATTAGCATGTAAAGTGCCAACAGTATCGATGAAAGATGAGCCCATCAAAATAGAGTAAAGTATCCTTCTCCAATGACCATATCATCCCATGTTTCCGTGAAGTAGCCTTTACCCATTTCCAAATTGAGTGCTTTTTTTGATAAACTATCAGCTAGCTTATTGTGCTCCCGGAAAATATGATCGAAGGTCACCGGTGGAACTGTGTGTAGCATAGAAAATATCTCATTGCACCAATGTTTCAGTGAGGGTATCTCAAGAGTAGCAAGTCTTTTAACCCAGGTAATAATGACCATAGAATCACCCAGAACCAATTGAAGTGGCAGACCCATCAGCAAACTGACACGTAATATAGACCACAGTGCCAGCAGTTCAGCACGTGTATTGGTGCTGTTCCCACAGCCAACAGAAAAACAAAGAAAATGAGTGTCACTGATAAAGATCACAAAACCTACACCTCCCTTTTGTAGCTGTGCAACACCATCAAAATAACCCACAGGGAAGGTATGAACAGGCTTCGGGCCTATCTGTCTAACAGGTATCTTTAATTGAGGTACAGGATGGATGGCTAGGCAGCTTTCAATGTTGGATATGACCAGGGAGGCCACCGGTTTATCGTTATCAAAGATACATCGGTTACTTAAGAGCCAAATATACCAGAAGACTACAACCGGGGTAAATCAAAAGGTTGCATTAGGTGAAGTGGAATTAATCCAATGTGAAAAGAAAGACAAAACAGAGCTGTGAACAGTAAGAGAGAAACCCAATGAGGTCGAGAAATGCTGGAGGATATTATTTGTGAAAGGACACAGCATGAACAAATGACCACAATCTTCTACAACATTTTTGCAAAATACACATCTACTAGGCCCATAGAAACCGCGAGATTGTAGATGATCCCAGGTAAGTACTATGTCCATAGTCAACAGCCAGGTAAAACATAAGAGTTTCAGGGGTAATTTCATGGCCCACAGATGTGACAAAAGCCAGGAATGCTCATCATCAGCATAATCATGGAGAATACAATCGTAGCCCCGAGCCGCGCTAAGAGGACCAACATAATTGCCAAAAGACCACAGGAGGGAATCATTTTCCTCGCTTAATGTGATTCTATTGTAATTCAGTCCCCTTGTATATGTATTCCATATATTGCTCCAATCTTCCCCCAAATCCAGTTCTTCAGCGGAGAACCAAAGACCGGTCCCTTGATTAATAGCCTGATCAAGAGTGTTGATCCCATAATCTTCAAGGTATGATCTCAAATCATCCGATAAAATATAGGAGCATCCAAGACCAACTATAGGGTCCGCACCCACTCTAATCTCAGTGCCATTTCACACCAGCCAAGTTAATCCTCTCCCAAACCAATTTAAAGTTCCTAAAAATCCTTTCCAGATGTTAGAGATATTCCAGTGTCTGAAATTTTTTGTTCTGCACCAATCGTGGATAGCCATATTCTTCATATATTTTGCCTTTAGAATTTGATGCCAAATGCCCCCGATGTTCAATGCAAACCAGAAGTTTTTCATGCGGAGAGATATACAGAAAAGAGGAAGATGTTTGATGCCCCAACCCCCTTGGGAAATAGGGCGAGCCAGATAGTGCCAGTCAATCAAATGAAACTTCTTTTTGTGTTCAGAGGACCCCCATAGGAAAGTGAAGATGAGAGATCTGAGCTTGTGCAATATGGAGGATGGTATCGGATAAAGAGCACACCAGTATACCGGCAGGCTAGATAGTACAGAACGTACCAAGACTAATAGACCTTCCAGAGATAGTAGCCTGTTAGTCCAGTGATTTATACGTCCCTCGAATTTATGGACGAGCCAGTACCAATCTTTAATGAGATAGCCAGAGGGCTTCAAATGGAAGCCAAGGTAAGTAAAACCCAGATTGAGGTGAGAAAAGTGGTATGGCAAGATACCCGATATTCTGCCCATCAAAGAAGCATCCAGATCATGATGAAGAAAACAGGACTTATCCACATTAATTTTCATGCCAGAAGCATCACAGAAGGTCTCAAGGATGACCTTGAAAGCAATCCAGTCCTCGAAGTTTCCCATCCCAAATAGGATCACATCATCAACAAAGAGTAAGTGAGTGAGTGAGAGATGAGGCGAAATCTTAATGCCTTTTATAACACCATTATGTTTGGCATCTTCAATCAACAGGCTGAGTCCTTCAATGACCAAGATAAAGAGTAAAGGGGATAATGGACAACCCTACCTTATACCCCGGGTAGCAGAGAAGAAGGTAGAAGGTGAGCCATTTACAAGGACATCATAATTGGCAGAGGAGATGCATCCTAAGATCCAGTTTACACCCACCAGTGGGATACCAATCTGAATAAGTATCATCCTAATGAAAGTCCAGTTCACCCTGTCGAATGCCTTAGTCAAGTCCAATTTAAGTATAAGGGCCGACTGCTTCTTAATCTTTACAGAATGTAGAACTTCTTGCGTAATGGCAACAGGTTCGTGAATCAGCCGATTCTTGAGAAAGCCATATTGCTGAGGAGAGATATGGGAATCCAAGTAAGGATTTAGTCTAGTAGCTGCCACTTTAGCTATCAATTTGTAACACAGATTGCAGAGAGAGATGGGCCGGAAATCTCCAAAATATGTAGGACAGTCAACCTTGGGGATGAGTGCAATGAATGTAGAGTTTAATGCAGGAGTGACCACACCACAAGAACGTGAAGTTTCCACCAAATGAACCAGGGAGGGTCCCAATATATCAAAGAAGTGGAAGTAAAACTCCACCGTCCAACCATCCGGACCAGGAGCTTTGTCCTTTTTGAAAGTCTTCAAAGCCCCCTCAACTTCAGACAGGGAAACAGGACAGGTGAAGGAGGAATAGTCTTCCCCCGTAAGAAAGGAGGGGAAGAGTCGAATGACCTTAAGCTGAGCAGAGAGAGTAGTATGACCATCATCGGCAAAGATATCTTTAAAATGTCGAACCGCCAGATCTTTGATGCCCTGATCATCCGAAATCCAAACACCCAACTCATCCTTAATGTTCCATATAGTATTCTAGTTTTTCCGAGCTGAGGCTACAGCATGGAAGAAATTGGTGTTAGCATCACCCTTCTCAGCCCAGGTAATGCGACTTTGCAGTCTAGCAGAGTTTAGTTCATGGTTTAAAAGAAGGTGATAATCAGCTTTTAGTTCATTTAACCTGTACTGTAAGTCCCGAGGCAATATGGCGATAATATTGCGATAATATTGATAACAATAATTTATAAAGTCAATTTAGTATAATGAAACTATAGCTATATATCAATTAAGTAAAATAAAAATATCTATAGATTGTACATTAAAGAATTTATTTATTTGACATAGTATTGTTATGCTAATTAAGTAAAATTTTTATATATTACATAAATAATATTGGAGATATGAGACATCCTAAATTTGCTTTAAAATTAAGCCAAAACCACCTACCCTTCACTTTAACAGCGGGGTGGTGTAAAGATATTATGGTTTGGTTAAATCATTAGGGTATTGACAAAAATCACACTTTGCAGAATATCAATGTCAAAAATATTATTACATCTAAGTTTAAAGAGAAAATGTGGGGCAAAAAAGAATTAGAGACTAAAAGAAAATTAAGATATTATAAATAGGTCATTAGTCCTAATATGGAAGATAAGAAGTATCTCTCGACATTAACTAGTTTAAAGAAGAAAATTAATTTAGCTACGATAAGAATGAACTC
>LPNX010866637.1:4370-28489 GCA_001517045.1 Pseudotsuga menziesii
TCCCAATGTCTGTTGAAAGTAATTACTTCCTTCTGGCACACATTCTTTGCATGAATGAATCCCATGATCCTGGAAGGCCATTCAAGGTGGCTATCACCACTTCTGCATTCTCCACTTCTTCTTCTACCGCTTCAAGTTGTTTTGCATTCTGGATCTTCACATTCTTCAACTGTTTTCTCAAAGCCATCTTCTGATTTAAGTTCTTATATTCAAATAGCTTGTTAAAGGAATCAAACATCTTTGGTGTCTTTGGGAGAGACTTGTGGTACAAGTTGATTCATGACTGAATCAGCAATGATCTTCTTGGCCTTGACCAAGTTCTTGTTGTGTAAGGCTTCTAGCCTCATCTCCCTCTGGAACTGGAACCTTTATACTCATGTAGGTGTCCAAACCATTTTATTCAGAGAGATCATATACTTCTAGGCTTGGAATTTGTCAACTTCACCAAGCTTATCATCAAGCTAATGTGATAGATCACTTTGAAATGAGAACCTCAAATGAAAATAGCAAAGGATTAGATCTTACCGATTTGAGGTGTCCATCTTGGTTCCGAAGCTCGCTGATCTAGGGTTTGTCACAGAAACCCTAATTTTCAAAAATTGGAATCTTTTAGATCTAATTGGATAGACAGATAGATCTCTTCAAATGGAGCTATCCAATGTACTCCTTTTCTGAAAACAGTGGAGGGAAGCTCCCGGAACAGGAAGCCCTAGATTTCCAATTTCTTCTGCAGAATGGCCTGTTACTGTTTCTGTGATATCTACGAAATTAATGATCCTCTATGTCTGAAATATTGAACAAAGGAAACCTCACATATCCCTGATCCAACAACATAGGTTTCATCAGAATTGGTTTTACCATTTTGGATTTATGATCCTTTTCCCAAGGTGACTTGTTACAGGACTGTTCAGAACAACGAAGATGTATGACATGCCACGTGTCACCGGTTCATATTCTGAGTCTAATATTTGGACCACTAAAATTAAAATCCGTTCCCTTTCCAATAAATCTTTAGGAATTCCATTTGGACCTCTGTAGCCCAAGATATTGCAGTTCTCCTCAGGTGTCCGGTTTAGGGATGAATTCCGGAAGAGGCTAGAACCCTAACTTGGATGGATAACATTTCCCAGAATATATCGAATCGGATGGTGAAATTTGGACACAGTGTACATCAGGATTTGATATTCGGCCCCTGAAAGTTTCATCCCTTGAGCCTTCTCCAATATCAGGATATAGCGAATGTACCAAAACTTAGCTGTTTTAGTACTTAGGGTTTTTCTAGCTAGGGGTCAAACTAGGGTTTGAATTTCCCAGAGTTTCACCCAACCAAATTTCTTGATCCAGGTCTCTAAAATTCAGTTTTGATGAGGAGAAAAATCCTATGCTAGTCTCACTCAAAAATTCCTCTTCTGTAGAAAATCCCTAATTTCCACATCGAAAACTGAAAATGCTCGGAATCGAATTCCGCTTCGACAAAAAGATGCGCCCTTCAATGGAGAGTCAGCCTAGCATACTTTTACTGATAAATTGTGGAGAGAGACCCAAAAAGTAATAATCCCTAGCTTATGTAGCTACACAATGTCTTCTTCTCAGGTTATCTCTGATACCATGTTAAATTTCCATATGCTTAGCTAAGACATTAGTATTGCATTTCATTTTCATAACAAAAAGCATATAAATAGGATCACTGAAAGATAGACAAGCACAACCATACAAAACGAAGAAAAAGATTTATCCTGGGAAAACCCTAAAAGGGAAAACCCAGCAAAATCTTCCTCAATATAGATGCCCCAAAAAATAAAAGATAAAACCAGCAAGGACATCAAATCCTGATCCTCCTCCTTCTCCAGCTACTTCTCTTCTCCACTAATGCGCTACACAAGTGAGAGTGTGTGTGTCTCAAATGAGGAGCACTACACCTCTATTTATATTCATCCATTCACTTAAGTTAAATCATTTGACATGTAGGCTCGAGTTAAATCATGTCGGCTCTAGTTACACATGTAGGCTCAAGTAACCACACTGGGGTGCTAATGACCCACCTTTACAATTAGAGGGGACTACCTCATGACTCTTATTAGTTCTTCTGATTAGGAGCATCGGGGTACAATGTAATACAAGTGGTTCTCCCAGTAGGACCATCGGGGACCAAAAAAAGATACATATAGAATATTCTTCGAAGTTACAATATTTCAACACGGGTATCAAAGTGACATAGGGTGGGAAATGCATCCATCCCTCTCAACATACTGGGTATATACTCCATTAAACCATACTGCGTTGCTATCGAGTTTATTGGTATGTGTCATCGTACCATCGCTTGGCAATTAAGGCTCTCTTCAAGATATGTATTGATTCATACTTTGCATCACACACTTGGCTATCACATAGCCCCTGTACCCTACAGGTTAGCACTATGCAAATATTCATTCATAACAATATTAAATCAATAGCTGGTCCATATTATCAACATTATTTCATTTCACCACATAAAATCATAAAATTAATTGCATCATGGATGGGTGCCCATGTACCACATCATACATATCACATCATATCAAGGATTACAATCAACTATATGTTTTTGTTATGAAATATATAAATGAATCTGATGACGACTACCGCATGATAATCGCATAAGCACAATAATTTCATATAAATGATAATCAAAGCATCTACATACGCATGTTAATCATCGCAACATCATGATCAAAGCATAATATAAGCATGATAACATCATAATATCATAATTAGAGCATAATCCTGATAACATCATAACATCAGTAAATAATCACATATAACATGCCAAAATATAGTTTATGAAGTATAGTTGAGTCCACAGATAATAAGTAAATACAGTGTAATAAGTCTGAGTGATAAATATGCCGGAGTAAAAATATGGGGCACTACATACACCCACCCTTCAGGAAACTTCGTCCCGAAGTTATGGTCAAAATAGTGAGGGAAAATCTCGACGCATAGTCTCTGTGTCCTCCCAGGTAGCAGATCCTGGGCTATACTTGTCCCACTGGACCTTAAATTGGTCCACATGTTGACTACAGAGCTGTCAAACCCTATGATCCAGTATACGTAATGGTTCGGCCATGAAGGTTCCCCCGTCCGAGACCTGCAAATCCTTCCAATGAATCTTTTGAGACTCATCGGCTATGTAATGTTGCAATACTGAAACATGAAATACATTATGAGTCCTATACAAGTGGGGTGGTAGTGCAAGACGATAAGGTACCAGTCCGATTCTTTCAAGAATATCGAATGGCCCTATAAAGCGAGGTGACGACTTGGTCCCCTTTCCAAACCGAATGGTACTTTTATTCGATCGAATGCGTATAAATATGCGATCCCCTACCTCATAACTTCTATCAGTTCTGTGTGCATCAGCATAAATCTTTTGTCTATCCTGTGCTTCTTTAAGACGCTTCCTGATTTGTACCACTTGCTCTTCCATATTCTGAAGAAAATTAGGCCCAACTAAAACACGATCCTCCAACCTGTCCCAACTGAGTGGAGTCCTACAAGGTCTCCCATACAATGCTTGGTATGGAGGCATACCAATGGAGCTGTGATGACTGTTGTTATATGCAAACTCTACTAGAGGAAGATATTTCTCCCACTGTGTCTGCTGATCCATAACATACATCCTAAGCATGTCCTCCATCACCTCATTCACCCTCTCTGTCTGCCCATCTGTCTCGGGATGATAAACTGAGCTTAAGTTCAGCTGGGTCCCTAATGCTGACTGCATGCTTGTCCAAAATCTGGATGTAAAATTAGGGTCTCATTCAGAAATTATCTTCTTTGGAACTCCATGAAGGCGTACAATTTCATTTATGAATACCCTTGCTAGATCCGTCACATCATAAGTGTCTCTCACTGGAATGAAGTGGGCAGTTTTGGTCAGTTTGTCAACCACTACGAGTAGAGCATTATGTCTCGAGGATATGAGGGGAAATCCCACAACGAAGTCCATGGAAATGACTTCCCATTTAGTCTCAGGAATATCATGAGGCTGTAAGAGACCGACTGGGTGTCGATGATCTGCCTTGACTTGCTGACATTCTAGGCATTTCAAAGCAAAATCCACTACATCGCTCTTCATACCAGCCCAGAATAAGAGCTTCTTCATGTCTGCATACATCTTCTTCACTCCAGGGTGCGCACAATAATGTGCCCTATGGGCCTCTCTAAGGATTGCTTCCCTGAGATCACCTTCTTTAGGGATATAAATCCTCCCTTGGTACTGCAGCAACCCATCTTCCTCAATATGGTACCCATAATACTTTGACTCACACTTCTTCCCACTCTGAATATCTGAGGTTACCTTTATATACCAACCATCTCCCAAGAGTTGTTCGAGCACTTTCTCCTTCAAATCCACTCTCAAGGGAATTAAGGAGAAAATCCTCGTCCTTCGGCTTAGAGCGTCTGCCACCACATTCTCCTTTCCTTTGATATATGAGATACCAAAGTCATACTTACTCATGAACTCACTCCATCGTCATTACCTAGCATTTAGATCCCTTTGTCTAAAAATATACTGCAAACTCTGATGATTTGTTTTAAGTTTGAAACTTCTGCCAACCAGGTAGTGTCTCCATAATATTAGTGCCAGCATTACTGCTGCCAATTCTAGATCATGTGTGGCATATTTATCCTCATGAGGCTTCAACTTACGAGATGCATAAGCTATTACCCCACCTTCCTACATTAGAACTGCGCCTAACCCTTGCTTCGAGGCATCGGTACATACCATGAAGTCTTTATCCATGTCTGGTACCCGTATGATTGGTGCACTCGTCAGCAATCTCTTTAATTAAGCAAAAGCGGCATCACATTCATTAGTCCACTCATATCGGATTCCCTTTCGCTGCAAGGTGGTGATGGGTTTTGCAATCTTGGAGAATCCTTCCACAAATATTCGGTAATACCCTGCTAATCCCATGAAGCTACGCACCTTATGCGCATTCTTTGGAATTGGCCAATCCTCAATGGCCTTCACCTTTTCTAGGTCCACTGAGATCCCTTCTCCTAACATGATATGCCCTAAGTAGTGAATCTCCTTTTGGAAGAAAGAACACTTTGACAATTTACCAAATAGTTTATGTTACCTTAAGCAAGTTAAGACTAACCGCAAGTGCTCCTCGTGCTCCTTCTCACTCTTAGAATATATAAGAATGTCATCTAAGAATACCTGAACAAAGTGGTCCAAGTAATTTCGAAAGACACTATTCATGAGGCTCATGAATACTGCTGGAGCATTGGTCAAACCAAATGGTACTACTATGAACTCATAATGCCCAAATCGAGTTCGAAAAGCAATCTTAGAAATGTCATTTTCTTTAATCCTGAGCTGGTGATACCCCGACCGCAAATCAATATTAGAGAAGACTGATGCGCCTTTCATCTGATCAAATAGGTCATCAATTCTTGGTATAGGATACCTGTTCCTTACTGTGGCTTTGTTCAAATCCCTATAATCTATGCACAGTCGCAAAGATCCATCCTTCTTCTTAACAAAGATCACTCGTGCTCCCCATGGTGAGATACTAGGTCTAATTAGTCCCAAGTCTAGCAACTCTTTGAAATGGATCTGTAACTCTCGAAGCTCAAGGGTTGTCATTCTATAAGGAGTCTTTGAGATCGGCTCCGCACCGAGTTTCAGTTCGATCGTGAAATCAAGCTCTCGTTCTAGAGGTAGTTGTGGAAGTTCTTCTGGAAAGACATCCTTGAACTCAGATAATACTGGGTAAGAATTCAAGGAAGGTCCTTTACTATCGCTCACCATCTCAACTACAAACAACTGACATCCTTGTCTTAAATACCTTTTAGCTTTCACCGCGGAGATGAAACAGAGGGATATTTTCCTCTTTCGACCCTGGATTTGAATTGCTTGACCCTCATCATCAAGGCACAAGACTTTCTTCGCATAGCAGTCCATGAAACCTCTATGGACTTCTAACCAATCCATGCCGATAATGAGGTCATAGGTGCCCAAATTGGTGACATAAGCATCCATCTTAGTGGTGCATACTCCTAAGTCAACTTGACACCCCCTTACCTTAAGACCTACTGCCTGTTTAACCCCTGAAGCCATCTCAACCAATTCAAAATCATCATGCTCGCAGGCTGCTAACCCACATTTATCTAATGCATATGGTGAAATAAAACTATCTGTTGCACCAGGATCAAATAAAATTTTAAGTTTGACATTGTTTACTTTACCAGTGGATTCTACGACGGTGGACTGATGTTCTGCCTGGTGGTTGTGAACAACTGCATGAATCCGATGAGTGTTATCAGAATTTCCCATGGATGCTTTTTGTTCCTTCTGCCTGCTGCTGGTCTACCCCTTAGGAAAATCCTGCTGAAAATGAGGACCTCCACATCCCCAACAAGAGACATTACGTGGTCCTTGCATGTTGCTGGGAGGAGTCCTTTGGGATGTGTTCCTTCCCCTAGATCCTCTAAAACCTCCCGATCCTCTATAGGAATTGCCTTGTGTTCGTCCTCGGTTCCCATGGTTTGTTGATGAAGCCTGCGATACTGAGTTAACTGAAGTGTTACCTCTCGAGGTGAACCTGTTACCATAAGGAGGAGGTATGGATTGTCCTCCTCTAAAGTATGGTCGTGGGGCCTTCCCTGTAACATACTGATTGGATCCTATCAACTTACTTCCTCGCTTTGCATCTGACATATCCTCAGCATAGCGAGCATACTCAACTGCCATGGCAACTAAAGATGGCTTCCACATCCGTACTGCGGCCCTGATCTTGTAGTGGAGTCCATCAACAAATCACTCCACCTGTTGATCATCCGAGTCCAAGTATGGAACATACTTTACCAGTTCCATGAATCCAACTTCATACTCTTCCACCGTCATGTTTCCCTATACCAAAGCATGAAAGGAACCCGCTTGTTGTTCCCTGTAATAAGCCGGAAGATACTTCATGTTGAACCTCTCCTTGAATAACTCCCATGAAACAGACAAAGGAGTAAGATGCAATTGTTTCTCGAGGTTGGACCACCAATTTAGGGCATCGCCCTTTAGTTGGAAGATGTCCATTCTATCCTTGGAACATGAGGTATACTCATTTAGTGCGAAGCACCTCTTCATACCCTCGAGCCACGCTTCGACGTGCTTACCCGGTCGTCCTCCAGAGAACTCAAGAATTTTGATCTTCTGCAACTCTCTAGAAATATCCTGAAGCGGTTCTTGCCTTGGGCCATGTGCCCTCTGAGAGTTTTTTCGGCTCACCTGTGTCGTTTCTACCTCTACGGTCCTCTCCGACTTCCTGTTTAGTGTGGCCATGATGGTTTCCAAGGATCTCAGTATCACCTCCATCTCAATACTGGAGGTTGTCCTTGGCGGTGTCAGTGGTGGGGTCTATGGTGGCGGTGAGGGTGGTTGACCTCAACCTCGCCCTCGACATCGACCTCGATCTCTGTGTGTTTGAACCATGATAATTCCTGACATATTCAACAACATTATGCCATTACTATCTCAATCTAATAATTGCAGAGATAAAATTTAGTTATGAAATGCTTATATTTATGCATAGAGACAAATTGTCAATATTTGCGTAAAACTTGCATAGCCACTTTCATAAACGATTTGGTATTGGGTTTTAATCTGTGCCTTAAGGTTCAGCTCCTAATGCTAGTCTCAATAGTGTCTTATTTTTCTTATTTCACATCCATCTCACCTCTTCGACTATCAATCAAAGTCTCGATAATGCCTTAAGTTTAATACTTGAATTCCCGATAACATAGACTAACTAACGTTACCATATCTAAATTTTAATGTTATCTATATTGTTAGGTTTAAAATTAACATTCAACTTCAATCACTTAACATTTAAACGCTATGGCTAAACATTTAATGTAACATTAAATATTATATTTTATTAACCCAACCTCTATTTTAATCATATAACTTATCTTATCTTAATTAAACATAACATCTAAAATAGACGAATTATAACGCAATAGAATTAGTTAACTTAAATACAACTAAATGTTAATATATTAACAAGTTTTAATGTTAAATAATAAAAATAAAATTTAACATTATGAAATTATGATTTTTCTGTATCATTGTTTGTTATCTTCGTTAAGATAAACTCTCCACATTTTTTTTTGATTTTGATGCTTCCTTGTTTTGTGTATATTAACGAGGGAATCTCTGATATTTTTATATCGACAGAAATTGCTTCCAAGTCTCGAACTGCTCACATTTTTTTTTATATTAATTTTGGCTTGACCTTCCTTGCTTTGCGTATATTAGCGACGTAATGTATGTTTTCTTTTATTTTTTATATTGGCGAGGTAATATATGATAATTTTATATTGGCAGAGAAGGCAGGCTTCAAACTCTCAAACTCCTCACATTTTAAAATTAAATTTGGCTTCTGCTTGCTTGTTTTGTTTTGACTATATAGATGAGCTAATTTGTCATTTTTTATTTACTAGATATATTGAAATCACACATTCAAAAAAAAGTAAAATAGGTTACAGAAGTTTAATATTCAAAATATAAAATTTATAATTTATAATTATAATTAAAATATATTTTATTATTTTGATAAAACCCTAAATAAACTATTAAAATAAAACAGTTCCATCAACATTAATATATTAGCTTTTCGTGAGAATATTTATTTGGCAGAGCATTCATCATAATGTCTATAAAATATTTTGCAGATCATTCATCATGATGTGTATAGTTCACGAGATGACTTGAGGCTGCATGCGCCCCACTTGTCCACCAACATGCAGCCAAGGCAGCCGGTGCATGGCGTGGAGTCCCCCCACGCCCCTTCAAGAACCCTCTCATTCTTACCCGCGCGCAAGGTCCTTCTCAGATTTTCAGCTTAATATAATGATATTCAGCTACTTTGCTTACAATTTGATATCTATTCATGCTGATTCAAATTTCAGGCATTACCATCAGAGGCCTGGGTGCAGTCCTGTTGGTATGGTATTATATATGTTCAGTCATATTCATCGACGCGAGTCACTGATGCTCTTTACGGGGAAGCGAACAAAAGAAATTGTTCCCACAATTCGGATGGAAATTCCCAGGGCTATGAAAGTGATATTCAACGCCAGCGCAGGATTGGTCACCCTGGAGTGGCAGATCTTGATATAGAAGACAACGGGGAAAACGATTGAGATGCAGGTGCTATGGAGAGAGCCTGTGAGTGCCGAATTACGGAAGAGTGAGAGCCATCGTGAGAATGAAAGGAGAAAAACTTACTTTTGCTACCCAGAATGGCTGTGGGGATTTGGAGTTTGATCAAGCGCAGATGCGTCATTTGCCAGTTTTCAGCTTTTGCTACTCTTAGCCTTTTGTTAGTCATCTCCTCCTAATTTTTTTTGAGTGATCTCTGCAACTTATCTTCTTAGTAAGGTAAAGATATTTTCACCACCATTTCTATGGATCCATTTAGTGACTCTCATCCTCACTTTATGGCTGCTTCGAGGTACTTGACCTTTTTGCACATCTACGTCTGTGTATTAGCTCCTCCTCTTTTATTTTCAGGTGCAGTTTGTGGCAGCACCGGCCGAGAAACCAGGTGATTGAACAGGTTGTAATTTTAGTTTTTTTAAATTATTGTGCCCATCTTATTCAATTGATAGGAAGTCTCATTCTCACAGTTACCCCCACAGTTTACCTATCACATCAATGGAGAATTCGTTTTCATCACATGGTTGATATATAGGGATGTTTTCTTTTTTGAAATATCTAGTGAACACCATTTGAGATTGTATGCTTTCTCCTCTCTATTTATATATGTTTTTATAACAATAATGTTTTTTTTTTGGTTAAATGAGAGGGCTTGCAGAACTTTTAATGAGTCAAAATTTGATTTTTTTTTTTGTAGGATTAACTTTATTTTCCATTTCTGAATTCCTCTAGGGTTTTCTATATATATATATATTGAAATACTTAATTTTTTCCTTCAGGAGGAAGCACTAACCCAATTAATACGGTTTCCTTCATCTCATTCGGCATATTTCTGGAAGGCATCTTGCTATGTCAATTCCGTTCTTATTCTCCAATTTCCTCAAACGTTATGATGTCAAGCAGGGGTTGTAGTTGTCCAACCAATGACTATATAATATCTAAATCCTTGCTGACAAAATTTCTCAGAACATATTCTAATCCTTTATCCAAAACAATATCAAACCGAAAAGTCATAAGCTATTTTTTTTTTCGCATTTTGTTTTCAAAGTTTTTTTTTTAGGTGAGTTTAAACGTACGGCCTTTGTTTTATGGCTGCATAGTGGAACTCATGTTTATACTTTCATGAGCCCACCCTTCTCATCTCTATTCATGTAGAGATATATCCCTTCTCAAACGATCTCACGTGGACTTGGAGAAATCCCCCCCTTTCTTTCTGGGTTTTCAACCAAACCCATAACAAAGAAAATATTCATTTTCTTCAATATTATGTTTCTGTTTTGTGCAGGTAATCTAAATAATACAAAGATTTTGGTAAAAAGGTTTCATATAGTTTCGTTTGCCTAAGATAATTTCTACACATATTTCTATTTAATGGTGTTATTTTTATATGCATTAGTGCCATATTATTGACATCCTGCTTCCCGTTTCCTAGCGCTTGGCCTGGGCACTTCTTAGTTTTATGTCGATAGATTGACTCAAGTGTAACCTACAAGAACTAGTTGTATCTAGTTGTTTAATGTGAGTATGCCATCCTCTGCTAGCTCGGCTTCTCACTACCAATGTTTGACCCCCATTGGCATGAATAATATTCTCATATTTCTGGTTTAACTGGTCAAGTTTCTTGAGAATTTCAATTTCAGGCACCCAAAATCCAAAGGTGTAGAATTTTCTTTATGTGGTCAGGTCGGCACCTATATATATATATATATATATATATATATATATATATATATATATACCCAAATTTTTCTTTTGCCTTTGTATTTTGGATATTATAAATATTTACATTCTATATTAGTGTATTCAACAAGCTCTCCAACATACATGTGTACTTAGTGTATACATACATTCTATATATGAATTCTTCACTAATACTATATATGAATTCTTCACTGATACTATTTTGTTTGCAGGGAAGCCTTTTGTTCAAAGAAAGGCTTGCGATTAGGCTAGACTAAATAATCCCAAACAATCACAGCATGCCCACATAATTTCTTATTGTACAACTCTAAAAATAAATTTTATTATTTATATATTTTTTTTTCATTCCAACATATCAATTGCGAGCCCTCTGGTTCCAGATTTGGAACCATGGCTTTGATACCATTCCGTAGTGCTCTGCTTGCCGGGCAGAGCACTAAGTCCTAGTATGTAACAACAAAATGACATGAATTTTTATTCTGATTTCAGGATTCATTTATTCATGCAATAACGAGAGGGTTACACCGAAAAATACCTGAACTTAAGCTAAAGATAGTCCCTAAACCCTTCTCCTATAGCCTTGCCTCTCCCTTGTCTGAGCCTCCTGTGAGCCTTGATGCCAGTCCAGATAATCCACCCTGCCGACCAGCGTTGAACCTGCTGGCCCTAGGAAACCGACGGGTTTCCTAGCCCCCGAGCCCACGTGCCGATAAACCCGATAGCAACTTCCTCGTTTGATGAGTGTAATTCTTCCTCTGAAGTTAACCCCCTCCTCCAGTTTTTCTTCCCTTTTGTTCCAGCACCTTCTTTCCTCCCTTCTTCTGCAAAATTTTCTCCAAGATACTCTCCAAAAAAAATATCCCCTTCTCAACCATTCGATCCCCCTCCTTATATCTCCTTCCCCTTCCTTCTTCCACCGCCTCTCTTCTTTCACCACCTCCTTCATAAAAATAATAAGTATTAATCAGTTCTTTCTTGGGCAGTCTAACCCGTTCAGTTTATTTAAGACACTTGTTTGCACGTAAATAGATTTTCTTGATTTGTACAATTATTCACCCCCGATGAGGTGGTGGGAAATTACTACATACTTATCCTATGGAATTGAATATGTTAATTCAAAACATAACCAACTGTCATAAAATTACACCAATATTGTTTGTTTAATGTTTTATGTTGAATGGTAAAATAATGGTAATAATAATATTGTAAATTAGTATATGTTATTAATAACTTAATAATAAGTACTTAATAATAAACACTGATAATATACAATAATAATAATAGATAATGACAACAAAATAAAATAATAATAATTATTATTAATCAATAAATAATTAATTGCGGTATTATTATTAATTGATTGAAATGATAATATTGATATGTTTATGTTTATTTTTAAGTCCCCTCGCACATTGATTTTTTTTTATAAATAAGGTACATTTACAGGTTTAAATAAATCACAATTACTTAGTTAACCCATCCAACTATTTAATGTTTTTCAATTAATATTTCATACTAGTGTGCATGTGTGAGGTGTGCATGCATGGCCAGTACATGCACAGGCTGCACATGTACTATAACCAAAACACCTAAATTCTAGCTAATACAAATAATATTTCACGCAACAAGACAAATATACAGATATAATATGATTTCTTTTGACATTTAGAGTTATTTAACAGTTATATTCTTATTAATCAGTCAATTAAGATTGGTACCTACCATCACTAATCCGGTATCATAAATGTCCAACACTCAACAATAATAACTAATATGTCAAACCATCCTAACCTACGTCCGCATCCTCCTTATCCTTCCTCTACTAGTACAAAGTGGATGCCAGCTGTACTGACCTTCCCACACAGAATCTGAGAGCGGTAGCATCGACTAACTAGCATACCTAGCCTCTCCTAGCAGGCATCCGACCATCGTCATCACAACAACTTGGGGAGAGTGTCTCAGCATTGCCCTCCCATGACCTCGGGTATCAAAGTGACATAGGGTGGGAAATGCATCCATCCCTCTCAACATACTGGGTATATACTCCATCAAGCCATACTGCGTTGCTATCGATTTTATTGGTATGGGTCATCGTACCATCGCTTGGCAATTAAGGCTCTCTTCAATATATGTATTGAGTCATACTTTTCATCACACACTTGGCTATCACATAGCCCCTATACCCTGCAGGTTAGCACTATGCAAACATGCATTCATAACAATATTAAATCAATAGCTGGTCCATATTATCAACATTATTTCCTGTCATCACATAAAATCATAAAATTAATCGCATCATGGATGGGTGCCCATGTACCACATCATACATATCACATCATATCAAGGATTACAATCAACTATATGTTTTTGTTATGAAATAAATAAATGAATATGATGACGACTACCGCATGATAATCGCATAAGCACAATAATTTCATATAAATGATAATCATCATAACATCATAATCAAAGCATCTACATAGGCATGTTAATCGTCATAACATCATGATCAAAGCATAATATAAGCATGATAACATCATAATATCATAATTAGAGCATAATCCTGATAACATCATAACATCAGTAAATAATCACATATAACATGCCAAAATATAGTTTATGAAGTATAGTTGAGTCCACAGATAATAAGTAAATACAGTGTAATAAGTCTGAGTGATAAATATGCCGGAGTCAAAATATGGGCCACTACATACACCCACCCTTTAGGAAACTTCGTCCCGAAGTTATGGTCAAAATAGTGAGGGAAAACCTCGACGCATAGTCTCTGTGTCCTCCCAGGTAGCAAATCCTGGGCTATACTTGTCCCACTAGACCTTAACTTAGTCCACGTGTCGACTACGGAGCTGTCAAACCCTATGATGCAGTATACGTAATGGTTCGACCCTGAAGGTTCCCTCGTCCGAGACCTGCAAATCCTTCCAATGAATCTTGTGAGACTCATCGGCTATGTAATGTCGTAATACTGAAACATGAAATACATTATGAGTCCTATACAAGTGGGGTGGCAGTGCAAGACGATAAGCTACTAGTCTGATTCTTTCAAGAATCTTGAATGGCCCTATAAAGTGAGGTGACAACTTGGTCCCCTTTCCAAACCGAATGGTCCTTTTATTCGGTCAGATGCGTATAAATACGCGATCCCCTACCTCATAAATTCTATCAGTTATGTGTGCATCAGCATAACTCTTTTGTCTATCCTGTGCTTCTTTAAGCTGCTTCCTGATCTGTACCACTTAGTCTTCCATCTCCTCAAGCAACTCAGGCCTGACTAAAACACGATCCTCCAACCTGTCCCAACTAAGTGGAGTCCTGCAAGGTCTCCCATACAATGTTTGGTATGGAGGCATACCAATGGAGCTGTGATGACTGTTGTTATATGCAAACTCTACTAGAGGAAGATATTTCTCCCACTGTGTCTGCTGATCCATAACATACATCCTAAGCATGTCAGCCATCACCTGATTCATCCTCTGTCTGCCCATCTGTCTCGGGATGATAAGTTGAGCTTAGGTTCAGCTGGGTCCCTAATGCTGACTGCATGCTTGTCCAAAATCTGGATGTAAACTTAGGGTCTTGGTCAGAAATTATCTTCTTTGGAACTCCATGAAGGCGTACAATTTCATTTATGAATACCCTTGCTACATCCGTCACATCATAAGTGTCTCTCACTGGAATGAAGTGGGCACTTTTGGTCAGTTTGTCAACCACTACGAGTATAGCATTATGTCCCGAGGATGTGAGGGGAAATCCCACAGTGAATTCCATGGAAATGACTTCCCATTTAGTCTCAGGAATATCATGAGGCTGTAAGAGACCGGCTGGGTGTTGATGATCTTCCTTGACTTGCTGACATTCTAGGCATTTCGAAGCAAAATCCACTACATCGCTCTTCATACCGGCCCAGAAGAAGAGCTTCTTCATGTCTGCATACATCTTCTTCACTCCAGGGCACGCACAATAATGTGCCCTATGGGCCTCTCTAAGGATTGCTTCCCTGAGATCACCTTCTTTAGGGATATACATCCTCCCTTGGTACCGCAGCAACCCATCTTCCTCAATATGGTACCCATAATACTTCGACTCACACTTCTTCCCACTCTGAATATCTAAGGTTACCTTTATATACCAACCATCTCCCAAGAGTTGTTCGAGCACTTTCTCCTTCAAATCCACTCTCAAGGGAATTAAGGAGAAAATACTTGGCCTACGGCTTAGAGCGTCTGCCACCACATTCTCCTTTCCTTTGATATATGAGATACCAAAGTCACACTCACTCATGAACTCACTCCATCGTCGTTGCCTAGCATTTAGATCCCTTTGTGTAAAAATATATTGCAAACTCTGATGTTCTGTTTTAAGTGTGAAACTTCTGCCAACCAGGTAGTGTCTCCATAATTTTAGTGCCAGCATTACTGCTACCAATTCTAGATCATGTGTGGCATATTGCTCCTCATGAGGCTTCAACTTACGAGATGCATAAGCTATTACCCCACCTTCCTGCATTAGAACTGCTCCTAACCCTTGCTTCGAGGCATCGATACATACCATGAAGTCTTTATCCATGTCGGGTACCCTTAAGATTGGTGCACTCGTCAGCAATCTCTTTAATTAAGCAAAAGCGGCATCACATTCATTGGTCCACTCATATCGGATTCCCTTTCGCTGCAAGGTGGTGACGGGTTTTGCAATCTTGGAGAATCCTTCCACAAATCTTCGGTAATACCCTGCTAATCCCATGAAGCTACGCACCTCATGCGCATTCTTCAGAATTGGCCAATCCTCGATGTCCTTCACCTTTTCTGGGTCCACTGAGATCCCTTCTCATGAGATGATATGCCCTAAGTAGTGAATCTCCTTTTGGAAGAAAGAACACTTTGACAATTTACCAAATAGTTTATGTTCCCTTAAGCAAGTTAAGACTAACCGCAAGTGCTCCTCGTGCTCCTTCTCGTTCTTAGAATATATAAGAATGTCATCTAAGAATACCTGAACAAAGTGGTCCAAGTAATTCCAAAAGGCACTATTCATGAGGCTCATGAATACTGCTGGATCATTGGTCAAACCAAATGGTACTACTACGAACTCATAATGCCCAAATCAAGTTCGAAAAGCAGTCTTAGAAATGTCATTTTCTTTAATCCTGAGCTGGTGATACCCCGACCGCAAATCAATATTAGAGAAGACTGATGTGCCTTTCATCTGATCAAATAGGTCATCAATTCTTGGTATAGGATACCTATTCTTTACTGTGGCTTTGTTCAAATCCCTGATAAAATAGACTAACATTACCATATCTAAATTTTAATGTTATCTATATTGTTAGGTTTGAAATTAACATTCGACTTCAATCACTTAACATTTAAACGCTATGGCTAAACATTTAATGTAACATTAAATATTATATTTTATTAACCTAACCTCTATTTTAATCATATAACTTATCTTAGCTTAATTAAACATAACATCTAAAATAGACGAATTATAACGCAATAGAATTAGTTAACTTAAATACAACTAAATGTTAATATATTAACAAGTTTTAATGTTAAATAATAATAATAATAAAAATTAACATTATGAAATTATGATTTTTCTGTATCACAAGTTTCTTATGAAATTATGATTTTTCTGTATCATTGTTTGTTATCTTCATTAAGATAAACTCCCCACATTTTTCTTTTTGATTTTGATGCTTCCTCATTTTGTGTATATTAATGAGGGAATCTCTGATATTTTTATATCGGTAGAAATTGCTTCCAAGTCTCGAACTGCTCACATTTTTTTTTTAAATTTTGGCTTGACCTTCCTTGCTTTACGTATATTAGCGACGTAATGTATGTTTTCTTTTATTTTTTTATATTGGCGAGGTAATATATGATAATTTTATATTGGCAAAGAAGGCATGCTTCGAACTCTCAAACTCCTCACATTTTAAAATTAAATTTGGCTTATGCTTGCTTGTTTTGTTTTGACTATATAGATGAGCTAATTTGACATTTTTTATTTAGTAGATATATTGAAATCACACATTCAAATAAAAAGTAAAATAGGTTACAGAAGTTTAATATTCAAAATATAAAAATTATAATTTATAATTATAATTAAAATATATTTTATTATTTTGATAAAACCCTAAATAAATTATTAAAATAAAACAGTTCCATCAACATTAATATATTAGCTTTTCATGAGAATATTTATTTGGCAGAGCATTCATCATAATGTCTATAAAATATTTTACAGATCATTCATCATGATGTGTATAGTTCACGAGATGACTTGAGGCCGCATGCGCCCCACTTGTCCACCAACATGCAGCGAAGGCAGCCGGTGCATGGCGTGGAGTCCCCCCACGCCCCTTCAAGAACCCTCTCATTCTTACCCGCGAGCAAGGTCCTTCTCAGATTTTCAGCTTAATATAATGATATTTAGCTACTTTGTTTACAATTTGATATCTGTTCATGGTGATTCAAATTTCAGGCAGTACCATCGGAGGCCTGCCTGCAGTCCTGTTGGTATGGTATTATATATGTTCAATCAGAGTCATCGACACGAGTCACTGATGCTCTTTACGGGGGAGTGAAAAAAATAAATTGAGCCCACAATTTGGATGGAAATTCCCAGGGCTATGAAAGTGATATTCAACGCCAGCGCAGGATTGGTCACCTTGGAGCGGCAGATCTTGATATAGAAGACAACGGGGAGAACGATTGAGATGCAGGTGCTATGGAGAGAGCCTGTGAGTGCCGAATTATGGAAAAGTGAGAGCCATCATGAGAATGAAAGGAGAAAAACTTGCTTTTGCTACCCATAATGGCTGTGGGGATTTGGAGTTTGATCAGGCGCAGATGCGTCATTTGCCAGTTTTCAGCTTTTGCTACTCTTAGCCTTTTGTTAGTCATCTCCTCCTAATTTTTTTTTAGTGATCTCTGCAACTTATCTTCTTAGTAAGGTAAAGATATTTTCACCACCATTTCTATGGATCCATTTAGCGACTCTCGTCCTCACTTTATGGCTGCTTCGAGGTACTTGACCTTTTTGCACATCTACGTCTATGTATTAGCTCCTCCTCTTTTATTTTCAGGTGTAGTTTGTGGCAGCGCCGGCCGAGAAACCGGGTGGTTGAACAGGTTGTAATTTATTTTTTTTAAATTATTGTGCCCATCTTATTCAACTAATAGGAAGTCTCATTCTCACAGTTACCCCCACAGTTTACCTATCACATCAATGGAGAATTCGTTTTCATCACATGGTTGATATATAGGGATGTTTTCTTTTCTGAAATATCTAGTGAACACCATTTGAGATCGTATGCTTTCTCCTCTCTATTTCTATATGTTTTTATAACAATAATGTTTTTTTTTTTGGTTAAATGAGAGGGCTTGCAGAACTTTTAATGTGTCAAAATTTGATTTTTTTTTGTAGGCTTAACTTTGTTTCCCATTTCTGAATTCCTCTATGGTTTTCTATATATATATATATATATATTTTGAAATACTTAATTTGTGCCTTCAGGAGGAAGCACTAACCCAGTTAATATGGTTTCCTTCATCTCATTCGACATATTTCGTGAAGGCATCTTGCTATGTCAATTCTGTTCTTATTCTCCAATTTCCTCAAACATTATGATGTCAGGAAGGGGTTGTAGTTGTCCAACCAATGACTATATAATATCTAAATCCTTGTTGACAAACTTTCTCAGAACATATTATAATCCTTTATCCAAAACAATATCAAACCGAAAAGGCATAATCCTTGCTAATAAACTTTCTCAGAACATAAGAAGAAGCTCGACTTATAATAAGAGAAGAGAAGATGGGAGCAACTGAAGATCAAGCTCTCACGATTCAAAGAATATCCCTCAAGCAATGAGGAATACAAAGGAATCAACTCTTGAAGAACTTCTTATCCATTTGGATAATAAATGATGCTGTTATGAATGAAGAAGATGATGAAGCTGAAAGAATGAGTCTACCCACGAAACAAATAAAGATAACTATTCAATTTCCATTTCATGATACTATTTTGTTATGCATTTGTTTATATTCAGTTGATGTATTATGCATGATAGAATGTTTGCATTAATGACAGTATACTACTAATATGCATGTGATGGGTAAGTAGCTCATGGTTCTATACAACTCTCCATTGCTACTTATCTAGAATGAAACTTCTTTGCTAACATATTGGATTAGTGCACAATCTCAATGTTGTCCTAGTAGAATTTGAAGGCATCTCGAAAGTTTCCATGAGATATGGATGAATATTTTATTGGATAAATAGTTGCATAAATATATCTTGATGCAAAAGAATTTTTCATTATGAATATACCTTATGAAATGTTTATAACCATACAACTAATGCATTTGACTTGTAGGAAAGATTGCATACAATCACCTACAAGAAAAGAAGGACGAGACTTGTTCCGAAGAACAAGTGATGATAGTTCAAGAAATAATCCAAGTAATGAAGATATTAACCTTTGCTACAAGGTTGAAGATGAAAGCCTATAGCGGATTACAAGCTCACAGATGGGTGCGAGAAGAACTTTTGAAAAGGTTCAAGATAGAGGATATTGGTATCTAGTGACCCTAGATGGATACATGGAATATTAGTAGTAGAGGAAGCTACTTGTCACTCCAGTATAGAATGTTTCAATGCATAGAGTATGAAAGACAGAGGGATAATGATGCTTTTCTTTAGAGGGAGTGACTACAGAAGATCCTGAGGTTCGACATGGTAAGACAGGATGGACAGATTACTGATGACTCTAGGATTTACTGATATTAAAGCAGATTCCAGCCTTTGCTTCAAGGTTGAAGGCGGAAGACCAGTGATGCTCCTATTATATGTCGATGAGTTGTTCCTGACAGAAAAGAGGAACTCATTAAAGTTTCAAGAAGGATACTTGAAACTGAGTTTGAGATGAAGAACTTGGATATGATGCACTACTTTCTAGGCATGGAGGTGTGGCAGAATCTCCCTCGGACAAGGGATGTATGCAGTAGAGATCCTGAAGAGGTTCAGGATGATGGACTGCAAGGCCATGACCACACCTATGGAAACGAAGCTAAAGCTATTGAGTTTGGCTTCATCAAATTCGGTTGATGCCACGATGTATTGTCAGATGAGTTGTTCCTTAATGTACCTAATGAATACAAGACCAGATATTTTCTTTTCTCTGAACACATTGAGACATGTTCACCTGATGGTTTCAAAGCATGCAGTGAGGTACCTAAAGGGTACAGTTGATTATGGGCTCAAGTATGAAGCGAATCAGAAGATTAACCTGGAGGGTTATGTGCATTCGTATTGCGCAAGCAATGCCATTGATAAGAAGAGATCTTCAAGATGCTGCTTCAGTATGAGATCAGGTTTGATCTCTTTGTTTGGAAGGATGGAGTCCTGCATGGTGCTAAGTACAGTCGAGGAAAAATATGTTGCCACTTGCTACTTGGGAGAGAGGAGCAGTGAAGCTCCAGTATGTGATCCAGATCAAGATCTCTTGAAAGAGGGAGTTCTAGCATATCCAGCAAGACAAGTTGTCTGAGCATAAATCCCGGTGAAGCTCATAGGTTGCTCAGAGGTAATCGGTCATGTAGGTTTTCCTCAGATGTAATAGGTCTTGGTGAATTTGCAAGTTATCCTTGGACGTTATCAACCCTGATGTAATTCTATGCTAGAAATGGCCAGAGTGAAGTTTGAGTACTTCAGGGAGAAGCTTGGTGTTCTCAAGATCGAGGTTCCTTACAAGGGGAAGTGATGAGTCCGTGAGCCCTTCTAACATGGTGAGAGGATTGGTTCCTTCCATGGTCAGATATAAGTGCGTTGGCCTTTCTGACATGGTGGAAGGCTGAGATTCACATGGTCAGATGTAAGTGTAGAGATGTTATGATGTGATTGTGGGTTGTGTTACCACATGATCAGTGTAGAGATATTCTAATGTGATTGTGGGATGTGTTACCACATCGTCAGTGAAGAGCCATTCTGATGTGATTGAGGGATTTATTCCCATGTGATCATATATAAGTGCCGAAGGCCATTCTCTTAGAGAATGGAGGAACCTAGTTAATTACCAGGAACACTCAGCTTAGTGTTGAGATGCCATTCTCTAGGAGAATGGAGGCACCTGGTCAGTTACCAAGAACACTCAACTTAGTGCTGAGAGGCCATTCTCTGGGAGAATGGAGGCACCTGGTTAGTTACCAGGAACACTCAGCTTGGTGTTGAGATTCCATTCTCTGGGAGAATGGAGGAACCTGGTCGGTTACCAGGAACACTCAGCTTAGTGCTGAGATTCCATTCTCTGGGAGAATGGAGGCACCTGGACAGTTACTAGGAACACTCACCTTAGTGCTGAGATGCCATTCTCTAGGAGAATGGAGGCACCTATTTAGTTACTAGGAATACTCAGCTTAGTGCTAAGATGCCATTCTCTGGGAGAATGTAGGAACCTGGTCAGTTACTAGGAATACTCATCCTAGAGCTGAGAATCCTTCTGACATGATGAGGTTGGATGTAAGTGCAGATCCCTTCCATGGATGGTAGTAGTTGTGTCCTACCATGCCATTGGTTGTAAGTGTTGGTCCGTTCCATAAATGACAGTAGGTGTGTACTATCATGATGATGGTTGTAAGCGTTGGGCCTTTTCACAAATGATAATAGGTGTGTCCTATCATGCTGGTGAATGTAAGTGTTTGACCTTTCTGACATGGTGGTGGATTTGTTCCTCTCATGGTCAGATGTAAGTGTTGGGAATTCCTTTCTAACATGGTTGTTGGATGTGTTCCCCCCATGGTTAGATGTAAGTGCTGGGTGGGCCATTCTGACTTAGGGTCAGATATAAGCACTAAAGAAGACCTACATGGAGGCTATGACTACAACCAACATGAAAAAGGGATGGCTCTATATAACTTCCTATGCTGAGAAGAATGAAGATATAACACCATTTGATTGAGATAGCGGAAGCAGTGATGATGATGATGATCCAGTGATGCTCCAGATCAAGTGATGATCCAGATCCAGTGATGCTCCAGATCAAGTGATGATCCAGATCCAGTGATGATCCAGACTTAATGAAGATGACTTAACAATGAATATGACTTGAAGATGAAGATGACTTGAAGATGAAGATGACCTGAAGATGAATATGACTTGATGATGATCCAAATGATACAGAGAAGAAGACTTGTGTTGATAAATTGTGTCGAGAGAATACCTTCCTAGTTAAGAGGGAGTGTTGATGTATTTGTAACTTTAGAATGTATTCACTTGTATATCTTATGTATTGTACCTGGATGTTTATTCTGGGAAGTATCTGTAATGTAATTGAGTAATGTCATGCCCCGATATTCCGATCGGTAGATTCAATAATGTAAATAAGTCATGTAAATTCATTGAGGTTAACCCTCCATTGTAATTTGGGGCATGGGTCCCCACAATTGAGTCAAGTTTAACCCTCCTTGTTGAGCGGAGGGAAAATTCCCCACAGTTGTGGGACACTAGGGTTATTAGATTCTCATAGAGATGTTGGCCCTGGTAAGTAATTGTTAAGTGGGGCTGACTTGTTGGAGTGGACATTAAGTGAAAGAAAGAATATAAATACAGAGTGAGCTTCTCTATTTATTACACACACACTCACTCACTGGGGCTCATCATTGAGAGAGGAGAAGTTCTGTCAAGTGAGAGAGAGAGAACAAGTTGTTGGAGATCATCTTTATGTTTTTGAGTTTTACTGCTTCCATTGGTGCTCATTATATCTCTGAGGAAGTTTTCAAGTTTTCTCCTTTATGGTTTCCCCGAGGAAAATTCTTTGTGTCTCTTGTCTCTTGTGTTTAATTGATGTGCATGTTATTCTCTCAGATAATATCCTAAGATCATATTTCTTAAATGATAAAAATCTAACAACTCCAAACTAGAAGGAAGATGGGGCTGGTGGACAAACTTCCATGTGAAAGCAATGAAAGGACACAAGTATACTTAAACATATAAATTAAAATCACTTCATTTATTTTCAATACTTAGAGGCCAAGAAAATAATGCAAATGTCCTAAGTTGGTCATTTCAAATTTCTTCTTAGGTCTAGATATTATATGGGTTACATTTTAGGGTCACTATAAGTGAGAATAAGGTCATCAACATAAAGAACAAGGTTTATTAAATAGTTTCCTGATTTCCTAGTATAGACATTGGGGTAAGAATGATATCAAAAAAACTAGTGTTAAGAAGAAACCTATTCATTTCAGCATCTCAAGCCCGAGGAGCTTGCTTAAGGGCATAGAGATATTTCTTAAGATGACAAACAAGGTTGGATTCATTTTGAACATAGCTAGGAGTTTCCATGTAAATTTATTTTTGCAAATCCACATGCAAAAAGGATGATTTGACACCCATTTGATGGACCTCCAACTCAAGGGAAAGAAGAAGGGAGGCGGAGTTTATTTTGGTGACAGGGGAAAAGGTTTCATTGTATTCAATTCTATAAACAAGTTGAGAAAATATTTTACCAACTAACCTTGCTTTAAGTATTTTAACACTTTCATTTAATGCATACTTATCTCTATACACTCACTTGCATTTGACAAGTTTTCTTTATTTCAAAAAGTTACCATCATACTAGTCAAGATTCACATACTAAGAGATAATTTAGACAAGGAAACGGTTCCGCTGTAATATGATGGAACTATGAAGAATGCATTTGAGAGTATGAAATATATTGCAATGAGTAATATTACTTTGAGTAATATTACTTACTTTTAGGTATTGTAATTAAAATTTTGGATTTTTGTTACTTGTATTCTGTATCACAATATAAGGGAGATGTGTAATTCCATCCATACTCAATAACACAAAATATATTTCAATGTCTATCATAAAAAAAACAATATTCACGCTAAGTAAAATATTTCAACATCAATCTTACATACATATATAAAGTAAAAACAAGTTCTTATTACTAAAACCTTTTGTAATATGCTTTGAACTAATTTACAAAATGCACTTAAGAAAAATTAGTAACAAAATAATATTTCCTTACATCGAGTAAGTTAGAAATGGGGCATGAAAGGCTAGAGTTAAATGGATTTTAGACTTATTGATATAATTGAGATAATAAAATTTCAAAATAGTATATTTATGGACATAAGCGAGATATAATTTCTTATCATAAATAATATGAGAAGTGTAATTAATA